>CAUYQU010040071.1:0-61783 GCA_963574635.1 Cheracebus regulus | reverse complement strand
ACACACAGACACATACACACACAGAGACAGAGATACACACACACACACACACACACACACACATATACAGTTCTTACATAGGAATTTTGGTTTTTTTGTGGTTGTTTTTTTGATTCAAGGTCTCGCTCTGTCACCCAATCTGGAGTGCAGTGGTATGCCCCCAGCTCACTGTAGCCCTAACTTCCCAAGCCCAGGAGATCCTTCCACCTCACCCTCTTGCATAGCTAGGACAACAGGCACAGGCCACCCTGCCTGGCTAACTTTATTTTATAGTGATCGGGTCTCACTATGTTGCCCAGGCTAGTCTTGAACTCTTGGACTCGAGCGATCCTTCCAGCTTGGCCTCCCAAATGTTGGGATTCCAGGTGTGATCCGACATGCTCAGGCTTGAGGACTTTGTTTCTGTGGTGATCCCCTTGTTCCCAGCACTGTCCTCCATGTCTCCCTGTAGACCTGATCATCTGAATGCATCTCTACTATCTCCAACTTGTCAGCCCACCTTCCTTCGGTCACCTTGCCTGGTGGACTGTGTACACACTGCCGCTTCCTCAACCCCAGCCTCTGGTCCACCTGCTGTAGGCGGGACTCCCTTCTCTCCAGCCATGGCAGACGCTCCTGGCAAGTCCCCGGTGGCCTTCCAGCATGATGAAACCTACCCATCCTCATCTTACTCAGCCTCTCAGCGGCATTCAGCACAGTTGGCTCCTTCCTTAAGATTCTCTTTTTTGCATCTGTCAACCACACTCACCTGGTTTTCTTCCCCTCACTGGCTGCTCCTTTTCAGTTCCTTTGTTGGCTTCTCCACCTTTGCTCAACCCTTAGATGTTGGAGGGCCCCCAGGTTTGGTCTCAAGTCTTCATTCTTTTCCATCTATACTATTTCCCCAGGAGAGCTCAGCCAGCACCATGACTTTCCATTTCATCTATATGCTGATGACTCTCAAATATTTCTCTCCATTCTCCAGTTATCATGTTGATATGATGCCAACCCTTGAGCTGTGGACCAGTACTGATCTGTGGCCTGTCTGGGACGGGGACGCACAGCAGGAAGTGAGTGGTGGGCAAGTAAGCAAAGCTCCATCTGCATTGAAAGCTGCTAATTACCACCTGAGCTCCGCCTCCTATCAGATCAGCAGGGGCATTAAAATCTCATAAGAACACAAAGCCTATTGTGAACTGTGCATGCCAGGGATATAGGTTGTGTGCTCCTTATGAAAATCTAATGCCTGATGATCTGAGGTGGAAGAGTTTCATCCCAAAACCATCCTCACCCCGAGTCTGTACAAAAATTGTCCTCCATGAAACTGGTCCCTGGTGCCAAAAGGGATGGGGACTGCTGTCTTATAGGATTCTTAAAGTTGCTATGTAAAAAGACAGAATTCATTCAGGGTGGTGGGAACAATATTAAGGGAAAAAATATTAGAGGAAGTTATAGAATATAGTCTCAAACCTTTTTGGAAGGCCTAAAGGTTTTTTTCTATAGTTCTTGGCTAAAGGCAGCCAGAGTCTAGGAGCCAGAGAAATTAGGGTGCAAATACAAAAGAATGTGAGTAGTTTACCTAGCTAGCTTGTTTACTCATGTGGTCTTAAAACTAACCTTTGAGCCAGAATGGTCCTCTCAGAGGGAGGTAGACCAGGGAGATTACCCTCTAATGGTATTTGCTTTGAGTATCTGAACCTGGCATGTCTTTAATCTTTCTCTACAAATGTGTTGACTTAAAGCCTCTGTTATTAAATCTATGATGAATAAATGAGGAGAGGGCAAACTAGTCAGGGTCACGTAGCTGCAATCTCTTTTTTTGAGTTGCTCACGACCCCTCAGCCCAGTTGATCACTGGAAATTTGTGTCTTAGTGCATTTATTCATCCATCATGCAGCTGGGGTCTGTGGGACGGACCCTGGTAGAAAAAATTGACTTCCCTCCAAAATTGGCTGTTTATACCCAACTTTCTCCCATCTCATGAACTGTGCAGCTCCTTCCCCTCATTATTTAGACCCTAAGCAAGGAGTTAACCTTGACTATTCTCTTTTCTTCACACCGCACACCCCACATCAGCAAATTCTAGCAGCTCTAGCTTCAAAATACATCCAGTTTGACCATCTCTTACCTAACATGCTAGTTCAAGCCACCACTGTCTCTCACCTGGATATAACCATGTGAGTCTCCTGACTGGCCTTCCTACATCCCCACTCTTCCCCCGTGATGTACTAGCCAGAGTGGATGCTCTAAAAACTCTATATCAGATCAATCACTTCCCTGCTCAAAACTCTCCAGTAAGCTAACAAAGTTGATCTTATGGAGGTAGGGAGTAGAATGATGGTTGCCAGAGGCTGGGATGCAGGGTGGTTGGAGAGAGGTAGGTTAATAGGTACAAATGTACAGTTAGATAAAATAAGTTCTCATGTTTAATAGCACAGGAAGATGACTACAGTTAATGACAATATAGTGTATGCTTCAAAACAGCTAGAAGAGATTTGAAATGTTTCTGGCACAAAGAAATGACAAATGTTTGAGGTGATGAATATTCTAAATACCCTACTTTAATCATTACACAGTGTAGGCATATATCAAAATATCACATGTACCCTGTATATATGTACAATTATATGTCAATTTTTAAAAAATAATGATTTAAAGCAGAAGCATTAAAAATAAATAAATAAAAATTTTAAAAACACCTCTCCACTTGCTATCCACTACACTTAGAATAGAGCCCAAACTTGACACCTGAAGCTTAGGAAGGTAGGTTCCCATATGGCCCCTGTCCACTTCTGCTCTCTCTGCTCCTGGATGTCTCTGGTCTGGCCACAGCTCTGGTTTCTTTTGCCCTTCACATATCCCATGCTCACTCCCAACCTTCAACCTGGATGGCTCCTCTCCTGGAACACACCCCTAGGTTTCCACACAAGTCACTCTTACTCATGGCTCTGCTTGGTGTCACCCCTAGAAAGCTGTTCCCCACTAGCCCTATCTACCGGGCCCTGTGCACCTTCCCACCCGACCCTGGGCCTCGATGCCCTCTTCCCTGATTCTCTATGTCATTCTCCCTTCTTTAAGTACCGTGTTCCTATGTTTACTTGTTTATGACAGCAAGCTACACAGGAGCAGAGAAAAGGCACCTGTGGCTGGAGAGTAGAGGACGGGGAGAAGCGGGCAAGGGCAGGTCACAGAAGACCCCACTGAAGAGATGAACAAACCTCTCGAAAGGACGGACTCCTTCCATTCAAGGCTGTGATAGCTCTTTCACTGCAGAGCAGTCACCTCGGACATGACAGAAAATGAAAATAAACCAAGCAATGTAACCAACATACCCTTTTCCTGGTTGCAGAGGCTGTTGGTGAAGATGGGAGGGTCGGGAACCTGGGGCAGGGAGGGGCAGGGGGCAGAGCTCCAGGACAGCAGGCTTCCCCTTGTGCTGCCAGTGTTGCTCCCAAGCCGCAGGAGCCAGTGATCAGACAGGGAGGAGCTGGTGGAGCCTGCGGAGGAAGCACAGAGAGGGAGGCTGCACCCAACCCCAGCCCTTCAGAGTTCTAGGGGAGCACCTCACAGCCAGATCCCCGTTCCGGCCCCATCCTTCAGCCCTGGAATGCAAAACCAGAGCAGAACCGCAGAAACCAGTCAGTGACCAGAGGGGAAACCTGTGGGGGTTGGGTACCCATGTGACTACGCTTAAAAGTTTAGGGAGAGGCATTTGAGCACAAAAAGGCAAGTATGGGCCAGGTGCAGTGGCTCACGCCTGTAATCCCAACCCTTGGGGAGGCTGAGGCGAGCAGATGACCTGAGGTCAGGAGTTAGAAACGAGCCTGGCCAACATGGTGAAACCCCATCTCTACTAAAAATATAAAAAAGTAGCCAGGCATGGTGGCAGGCACCTGTAATCAGGAGGCTGAGGCAGGAGAATCACTTGAACCTAAGAGGTAGAGGTGGCAGTGAGCCGAGACTGTACCATTGCCCTCCAGCCTCAGCAACAAGAGCAAAACTCTGTCTCAAAAAATAAAAAACAAAGAAAAGTATGTTGACAAGCATTGAGATGCTTTCCATGAAATTATTTGTTACCAGCTTTGGCATCCTAAATGTTTTTTGTTGGTTTCTTTTTCCAGAGCCAAAGGTCAGGAAAGGCTACTCACAGCTGTAGCCAGAGCCAGAGTAACAGTATTTTATTACCAGAACTAGGCCCCCAGAACACACAGTTGAACAGGTCATAAGCCACGTTACAGAAGTGTATCCCAAGTTTAGGGAAACCAAATATTTTACAATGGGCATTAAGGATGTCTACCCTTTGCTCCACAGGGAGACGTTACTTTTATTATACTGGACAGTAAGAAAACCTTCCTTTCTCTAATATGACAGGTTTTTAATTCTTCTTTCAATATCTCCTTCTATAAATGGAAGCCAGACTGGCATCAGGATTGATTTGGACCTGCTGAGGACTCTTGGATTTATTCGGCCATTTTATGATAACTGTTAGGAGAAAATCTGTCGTTTTTTTTTTAATGATCTCTTGTCCCAAAGATAAGGATGGCTGGTTTGCAGCAGCAAACAAATCACACAAAAGGGTTAGCTTTGGCACTTTCTTTCTCCAGACTTCCAAGCAAGTTTGAGGCTGTCTAATAAATGAACTGCTGGAGTGCAGCAGTGTGTAAACGGCTATGTTTCCTGGAAAGGACCTGCATCCTTTATAACTGTCCTCCCTTTCTAATAGGACTGACATCAGTTCATATTACACACATCTAATAAAACCTAGTGTGATATGAGTCAGACTAGGAATATGGAATTCCACCCTGCCAAGCGTCAACTGCCTTAAATACAAATAATTATTTTTTCCCCTTTCCTGAATTATAATATACCCAGCCCACATGCTGACAAATGAGCAACGAGCCTGTGCTGCTCAGGTTTCCATAGCAGCAGCAGGGCTTCCTCTTCCTTGATGTTTAACTGAGCATCTTTCCTTTCCTTTTTTTCTCTTTTTGAGACGGAGTCTCGCTCTGTCGCTAGGTTGGAGTGCAGTGGTGCAATCTCAGCTCACTGCAACCTCCTCTTCCCAGGTTCAAACGATTCTCCTGCCTCATCCTCCTGAGTATTTGGGACTAGAGATACCCGCCAACATGCCGGGCCAATTTTTTGTATTTTAGTAGACACAGGGTTTCACCGTGTTGGCCAGGATGGTCTCAATTTCCTGACCTCGTGATCCACCGGCCTTGGCCTCCCAAAGTGCTGGGATTACAGGCATGAGCCAATGCGCCTGGCCACATCTTCCCAGTTCTTAAAGTGACCCCCCAAAGCTCCCTCCTGTAATGAGCAGCAGCACCTACCTCTCATGGAGCTGCTGGCTGACCAGGGAGGGATGCTGTTCCGCTTCTGATAGAAGAGAATGTAAGCCCCTCTGGTGTTGATCTCATCTTCTTGAAGCGATTCCACCGTGCTGTCATCGTAACTGTACCACTGGCCATCCAGAGAGTTCCGGCAGTAGGCTGCAAAGGTCCCCACCCCAAGTCTCAGTTATTGGAACCCCAAAAGGCAGGAAGACACTTCCCACTGGCATCGCTGAAAAAGCGACATGTTTAAACCAGAATGAGAAAACAACAGTCCATTTTTGGCCAGAAATGATTTTTTTTTGAATCAGAAAAGGTCAATAAGTTATACCGCCTTACTGATAAAGAGCGCTGTTATTATTTTCATTTTATTTATTTATTTATTTTTGAGGCGGAGTTTCACTCTTTTGCCCAGGCTGGAGTGAAGTGGCATGATCTCGGCTCACTGCTACCTCCACCCTCCGGGTTCAAGCGATTCTCCTGCCTCAGCCTCCTGACCTCGTGATCCACCCACCTCGGTCCCCCAAAGTGCTGGGATTACAGGCACCCGCCACCACACCTAGCTAATCTTTGTATTTTTAGTAGAGATGGGGTTTTACCATTTTGGCCAGGCTGGTCTCAAACTCCTGACCTCAGGTGATCCACCCACCTTGGCCTCCCAAAGAACTAGGATTACAGGCATGAGCCACTGTGCCCAGCCAAGAGTGCTGTTATTTTAAGTTGAATATTCTAGCCCTTCCTCAGGCAAAATCTCTGATAAAAGGGAGCTCCCAAGTTAGGTAGCCAGACAATAATGTCAGTGTTCACCCCATTTCTTCTCAGAAGCTTCAAAACGCACATCTCTGATTAAGTATGCAATAAAAGTGAAAATGAGAATTACAATTGGGATGATGGCATACCTCTTTTCCTACCTAAGAACTAGTCAAACGTCTAAGGAAAGTTCATAAATATTCTCCCCGCCTCTCAAACAACTACAAAATATCCTTCTCCTTGCCTTCTACATCTCAGTCAATGACAGCATAATCCAGTAATCTGGAGGTTTGCAAACTTTTCCCCTAAGGGACCACATGACAATTATTTAGGCTTTGCAGGTCACATATGGCCACATATGTTCTCTGTCACATATTCTGCTTGTCTTTCTCCCACCTGTAAAACTGTATAAACCATTTTTAACCCAGAGACTATTAATAAAAACAATAACAACAACAACAAAAGCAGGCCCTAGATTGGATCCAACCCTGGGCCAGTTTGCTGACCTCTGCGCGAATCCAAGCCAGCCACCTAGAAGTTCATCTTTGCTTTTGCTTTTCCCTTCCACCCCACACCTAGTCCAAAGGCCAGACCTACTGATGCTGCTTCCCAAATATGTCTGGAATATCTTGATTGTCAACGCCAACATCTCAGCCAATGGTGTCTCTCGCTAGAGCCCCTGAAACATCCTCCTAACTGGACTGCCAACTTCCAATCTTGTTCCCTTCTCTGTAGAACAGAGCAAGTAGTGTGATTTGTACCCTAGATTATGTCTTCACTCCTCTGCTTAAATAAAACCTTTAAATGGGCCGGGCGCAGTGGCTCACACCTGTAATCCCAGCATTTTGGGAGGCCAAGGTGGGCAGATCATGAGATCAGGAAATCGAGACCATCCTGGCCAACATGGTGAAACCCTGCCTCTACTAAAAAATAAAAAATTAGCCAGGCGTGGTGGCACGCACCTGTAGTCCCAGCTACTCGGGAGGCTGAGGCAAGGGAATCACTCGAACTGGGGAGGTAGAGGTTGCAGTGAGCCGAGATCACACCACTGCATTCCAGCCTGGCGACAGAGCAAGACCCCATCTCAAAACAAACAAAAACCTTTAAATGCTTTATCACCCCTTTGGGAAAAATGCAAACTCCCATCCATGGCCTCGAGTGTTCTGCCCACTTCTCCAGCCCTTCGTCACTCATCCCTGACCTGCTGCACTTCACACAGGCTCTCATCATGCCTTAAACACACCAAATGCTTTCTGCCCCAGGGCCTTTGCACATGCTAGGAGCTCTGCTCATAATGCAATTCCTCCCATTAGTCACATAGCTAGTTCTAGCTCATCCTCAACTCTGAGTCTGCATGTGACATTCTCAGAAAGGCCTTATGTCTATCACAGACACAATCAATCAATCAGTCAATCATTCACTACCTTCAGAATGTCAGGTAGTGAAAGTGCTAAAATGGTAAGCACCTTTTCATTGTCTGTCTCCAAAGTGAGACTGAAATCCCATGAGGGCAGGCCTTGCATTTGTCTTATCACTGAAGCTCCAGCACCTAGTGCAGGGTCTGGCACAGAATGGGTACTTCACAGATATTTGTGCAATAAATTAATGATCAGAGATCCTGGATTTCTATATAGTTCGTTGTCTTCCAAATTGCCAGCCATCGGCCCATCGGGGCACTGGTACTCATTGCACTTAAAAAATAAATGTTAATTAATTAATTATTTTAAAAATTAAATAATATTTTATTCTGGAACAGAATGGACCAAGGTATATCACATATAGTAAATGTAATTATTGTCTTATGAAATTCTGTTTAGCCTGAATCCATGTATGTACACATAAACACACATATGCACATATGTAAACGGATATACACACAGGTCATGATGGAACCCAGTATCTCCTTTAGCCATTTAGTCAAGTGTCTCATCCTAAGATTTTATTTCATTTAACATCTTTTAAGTTTAGTTTGATATGCAAAATGGCACAAAAAAAATCTACTAAAAACAAAAAATACATCTATGGTACAATAACAATTAGGTAAAAGTAGACGGTATCTTGAAAGCTACCAATTGTTGGGGCCTACAGTATGAGAAGCATCTTACATATGTTAGTTCTAGTCATAAAAATTCCTGGAAGTCAGGTGTCCTCATTCCCACATTGCATGATGACTGCCTGGTACCCACACAGTCATGAACGTAAGTGTCAGGAGGACTCCATTCCTCCTGGAAGCTTTCAGGGAAAATCTGTTTCCTTGCCTTCTCCTGCCTTCTGAAGCCACCCACAGTCCTGGCTCCTTCCATCTTCAAAGCTAACAGTGACGAGTTGAGGTTGAGTCCTTCTCACTTGGCATCACTCTCTGACTCTCCTCCCTCCCTCTTCCACGCTTAAAGGGCTCTGTGATTCTATTTGGACCTCCTGAGCCATCCAGGGCCATCTCTGTATCTTGAGGTCAGCAGATTAGCCACCTTGACTCTCCCTGGCCATGTAACATCACGTCATCACGAGTTCTTAGGATTAGGATTGTGACATATGTGGGAGAGCATTATTCTGCCTACCACGGAGGGCAAAAGTTCACACACACAAAATAACATGATGCACACAGTTGTTCACAGGAGAATTATAATAAAAATTTGGAAATAACCTAAATGTCCACAAATAGGAGATGGGTGAAATAAACAGTGGATCACACATACCATGAAACACCAAGCAAACAGGACAAAAAAAAAAGAAAGAATGCTGTGGATCTCTATGTTCTAATATAGAAAGACTTTCAGATAGATTACCAAATGCCAAAAGCCAGGTGCAGACTATGAACACAGTATTTACCTTTGTGTTTGAAAGGGAGCAGAGGGGGTGAAGTTTGGGAATATCTCTTTGTGTGTCTGCTTGTGTCTGCACACAGGCTCTGGAGGGATCCACAGAACGCTAATAAGGGGACTGGAGTGAATGGACAGGAAAAGTGGGTAGGGGCAAGGCTGTTCAGTGTGTACTTTTTTAAACATCACAGGAATGTATGATCTATCCAAAAATTAAATTTAGCCTTCTGCATCTGCAGACCCTGGGGGTTCCCAGCCCGCTGGGGATGTCAGGTCTCATCGTTATCACGGCTGCTTCGCCACCCCATTCCTCTTAATAAAATGGTTTTACCCCCACTTCCACCCAAAAACTTAAATTGAAAAATGAACAGAAAGAGGCTGGGCATGGTGGTTCACGCCTGTAATCCCAGCACTTTGGGAGGCTGAGGAGGGAGGATCACTTGAGGTCAGGAGTTTGAGACCAGCCTGGCCAACATGGTGAAACCCTGTCTCTATTAAAAATACAAAAATTAGCCTGGTGTGGTGGCAGGTGCCTGTAATCCCAGCTACTTGGGAGGCTGAGGCAGGAGAATCGCTTGAACCCGGGAGGCAGAGGTTACAGTGAACCGAGATCACACCACTGCACTCTAGCCTGGGTGACTCCATCTCAGAAAAAAAAAAAGCATAAACATATTTCCCAGACCTGAAGATCACATGTCTGCAGACACACAGGTCTCCTGAATGCCCAACATAAGCAATGAAAAAGACCCACAGGTAGGCACACTCCATGAAATCCCAGAGCACCTGTAATAAAGAACCTGAAAGCTTCCAGAGAGAAAAATTTATCTAGACAAAGGAATAGAAATAAACTGGCCCGACCCATTCTCAACAGCAAAACCACACTCCAGACCCATTCCACATGGAACAACATTGTTGATTTTATTTTTTTAATTTTTTGAGACAGAGTTTTGCTCTGATGCCCAGGCAGCCTCTGCCTCCTGGGTTCAAGAGATTCTCCTGCCTCAGCCTCCTCAGTAGCTGGGACTACAGGCGCACGCCACCACACCCAGCTAATTTTTGTATTTGTATTTTTAGTAGAGATGGGGTTTCACCATGTTGGTCACAATGGTCCCGATCTCCTTACCTCGTGATCTGCCTGCCTCTGTCTCCCAAAGTGCTGGGATTACAGGCGTGAGCCACTGCACCCAGCCAACATTGTCGATTTTCAATCGAGAACTTTATGTCCTACCAGGCTATCAATCAGGTATGGGAATAAAGACACTTTCTGACATGTAAGCACTCCACAGGTCAAGTTCCCATCACCCTTTCCTAGGAAGCCACTGAGGGTGTGCTTCACCTAATGAGGGAGTTGACCCTCATTATGTTGTCCCCACCCTACATGGGTTGGGGACTTGCTCATATCACGAGTCACTCATCTTGGCAGGGCAGAAGCTACTGGCCCAGTAGCCAGAGTGCCCAGGTTTGAAGCCCTGGCTGTGCCATTGAACGGGCAGTGCAGATTGTCTTGAGGGAAAAGATGGTGTATGTTGGTGCAAATGAGAGCACATGGCCCAGGTCTTACCCAGGGATGTGCTGGCTGCAGACACTGCCCCGCCTTCCCCTCACTGTCCTCTCTTCCCCTTGGACTCTCTGCCTTTGGTTTTAGTATTAAGCAGGCTCTTCGCTGGCAGGTGGTGGCACGGTGTGTGTGCAAACACAGACCCAGGAGATCTCTGCAAGGGGAACCTCCCAGGAGCTGTGTCCCTTCTGCTGCCAAATCACCACCCCCAAATTGGGCGTTCTACTCCTTAACACTCACCCCAGGAGGGGTCTGGATCTTCCTTTTGATAAGGCAGGGTTCACCCTGCATGCACATGCCAACACTTCTCACTCCTGTACTACTTCTGAGTCCCCGCTGGGATTTTACATCACTGCCCTTAATTTACGTTGGGACCACCCTGTGGGTTTATAGATGGGGAGGCAGCACATTCAGCCCGGGAAATGATAAGACCCAGGTTCCAACTGTCCTTATTTTCACCACTCATGTGTATACAGGGACTAATTTAGCCATTAAAAAAAAAAAATCTGAGTAACAGAGATGGCTCCCAAGATATATATGGGTGTCAAAGGATTCCTGCTATTTTTGGCCCAGAGAAGTGAGACAGGGGAAGTGGCTAGACAAAATGGTCCCAATAGTTACAAAGGTGGCAAGCCCTCATCTGGAGCAGGGCAGCTGTGGAAAAACAGACTGGCACCGCACAGCAGCATGAGGCCACCACCGTGATCGGCTTTGGTGGCCCCCATAAACCTCACTGTGACCAGCCCAGGCTGGCCCAGCATAACCCCACCGTCCAAAGCATCTCTGTCCACTCAGGTGATCCCTAGCCTGTTACTGCATCCTCATTTCTCTTTCTCCAGGGAGGTCTGTTCCCTCCATCCTCTGATGGCGGACATAATGTCCTAAACCCCTTAGACTCCTAAGGCTCACCCAGAAGGGCCCCCACACTATCTGCACGGTGGAGACACTCAATTGCTGCAGCTACTGATAGGCCTCCCGCTGTCACTGAGATGTCCTGGTGAGAAAGAAGCAAACGATGACATCATCGAGAAAAATGATCAGTCACAACACTCTCTGAATGCACCCAAAGGGATGATTCTGAGCAATTGAGAGAATCGTCCGGCCGTTTGTTTCTGCCCTTCCCTTCATCTGCTGCTGTGAAGTTCCCCAGAGGAATAAACATGAAAAATACCCCATAGAATAAAAGGATGCCAAATCTGATAAGTAAGATTCCTCTAGTTGGATTGCAGATGAGAATGACTGTCACTCTCTCGGTTCTAGTAATGACCCTCCTTATTTAATATGTTTGAAAATTCAGGCAGTAACTAACCTCTGTTTGTTGGTTTACTTGTTTTGGGGACAGGGTCTCACCCTGTTGCTCAGGCTGGAGTACAGTGGTGCAATCACGGTTCACCACAGCCTCAGCCTCCTGGGCTCAAGAGATCCTCCCATCTCAGCTTCCTGAGTAGCTAAAACTACAGGTGTAAGCCACAATGTCTAGCTCGTTCTTTCATTTTTTGTAGAGATGGGGTCTCGTTTTTTTGCCTAGGCTGGTCTCGAACTCCTGACTGCAAGTTATTCTTCTACCTCAGCCTCCCAAAGTGCTGAGATTATAGGCATGAGCTACTGCATCAGGCCTAGTTTCGTATATTCCAACCTCCAACGTAGCACTGGGGCTGGCACCTCGTAGCTGATCAATAAATACTGGCCGGACTGAAAAATGTCCTTTCTTAAAGTAAGGCTCATGCCCTCGGTGTTACAGAGGTAGCCAGGTAGCGTGATGAGGAGCATGGACTCCAGCCAGAGGGGCTGAGTTCAAATCCCAGTTCTGCCAACGTACGATCTGTGTGCCCTCAACATCAACTCTATCGCTGGGGCAAGGTCCCCTCTGCTCCTGCACATGCCCTGGTGTGTGGTGGGTGAGGGGTCAGGCCTCCCTAAGTGCCCCAGGGAGCTCAGCATCCCAGCAGCACCTATTCTGGGGACATCTCGAGGCTGTGGCCACGGCTGCATGTGCAGAGAGGCAAGGCAAGGCTCACCTGTGTAATGCCCACCTTGCAGGTTGCCGTGGTGGTTGCAGACGGCGTACAGGTCGTACAGGGAGTCCAGCGGGTAGCTGGTGGGCAGGCAGCCCGGCTGCTTCCAGGAAGGCCAGGGGCCCAGCCGTGCGTCGGGGCTGGTGCTTCTCTGGGCCACGTGGGGAGCCATGTTGAGTCCAGAGAGCGGAAACTTCACCAGCGTGGAGAGCTTGTTTCTTCTCTCGCCGACCTGGCAGAACCTTTTGAGGTGGATGATGAGGATGTCAGGCAACGTCCACAAACTCAGCTTCACCATCCCCTGCTGTAGGACTTGGCAGTGGGGACACTTCCAGGCATCGTCCTGGGCCAGCTAGAAAGGAAGCCACCCGCACTGTGAGGCCCCCGTGACACATGGCCAACCCACCAAAGGCAGCCAGCCCCCTTCCCGGCCGGGGTGTGGACCCCCAGGGCAGGACCTGCTCCTCCTTGGTGTAGAACTGAAAACATTCATCCAAGGTACAGCTGTGCTGCCGGTGCGCCTGCTGCTGCTGCCACACGCTGTCGGCATCCTGCGCCCGCTCCTCCTGGAGGTTCCCGAACAGGCTGCACGGAGAGGACACCCACGGCGTTCAGGACTTTCCCGCTCCAAAGCGGGTTCCGTCTATGTCTCTACTCACAGCAAACCCACCAGAAGGCATTGGCCAGGCGATGCTACCATGCCCTGCCTATGGGTTCCTGGGGAGCTGCAGGTATCCTTCTGACTCAGCACTGTATTTTACTGGAATTCTCTCTCCCCCACCAGCTCCTACAGGGACCAGGTCATTGGCTTATTCATCTTTGTTTTCCTCATCCTAGCAGAGGGGCTGGTACCTAGTAGTTGATCAATAAATACTTGCCGGAGTGAGAGAACAGTGTCCTTTCCTAAAGTAAGGCTGATGCCCTCTGTGTTACAGAGGTCGCCATGGTGATGAGCAGCATGGTCCAGCCAGTGGGTTTACGTTCAAATCCCAGCTCTGCGCACATACAAGCTGTGTGCTCTCAAGCAATGACTTAACCTCTCTGTGCCTCAGTTTCCACCTCTGAGAAATATGGATTACAGGAGTACCCACCCCAGACCACCCACACATAGGGTGTGATGAAGATTAAATAAATCCCATATACACACATAAAGTGTTCAGAGCAGTGACTGGCACGGGGTGAGTGGGCGGGTAACTGTCTGCCGTGACTGCGGTTACCACTCCTGACATCACCTGCCACCGCCACCGCCACTCCATCCCTGTCACTGTTATTTACATACAGAAAATTCTCACTCAGGCATCTCAGAGGAACAGAGTCCACTGGCTCAAGGATGTATGCACCCTGCCTGCAGCCACGCTGGGGGACCCTGCACCCAGGGAGATGTGGGCACAGACATGCCCTGTCTCAGCTCTGCAGGAGGCAAACTCCCCTGAACTCACCGCTCCTTGACAGAGCCATCCCACTCCACCGCCAGCTTGACATGTGGAGGGCCTCCTGGCCTCCTGAGATGCAAAGCCCTGAGAAGAGAACAAGGGAGCCCATCAGAAAATGTGGGGCCTCCTTCCCACAGCTCTTCAGGGCTCTGCAGTCTCCCCGCAACCCGGGGACTCATATTCCAAACAGAAATACCCAAAACTGTCTGTAAGCCAAGGTCAGCTCTCCTTGGGGGCTGCTAAGTCTGCCGGAGGCTCCGTCTCAGACCTACCTCATAGTGCCCTCCCCTCGCTCCCATGAGAGCTTGTGAGCTCTATAGATTTGGGGCTACTTTGAGGAAACAGATCAGCTGTTCTACTGCAGCCCCAGCTACCTTCTCAGTGTCTATAGGGCACTTCCACTTGACCATCCTACACTAATATCCAATACTGATGAAGCCCAAAGAGAGCTAACTTTACCCCCAAAGCAATGCAGAAGGAGCACCCTTAAGCCCACCTCCACGACCTAAGGAGTCTTCTCCTTCCAAACCCTCCAGTGCATAGAAAATCCCAGCACCCATCAACCTGTAGCTCTTTCCAACTACTTGGGCCAGCCCATTTCAGACAAGGTGAGTCAGCCTCAATACAGAAGAGATGGGAAGACAGCGAAGTGGAGGACATGAGGTTTTGTCCTGAAATCCATAGGAACAGACACAGTGATGGCAACGTCCACACCCAAAGGGGTGTTTCAAATGTGTTGCAAGAAAAGGAGCAGTGTGAGATGAGTCCCAAACTATCACTAAGATGATTTGATAAAAGGTTTTGAGCCCATGGAAGGCACAAAGTCCTATGGCTGAGCATGGACAGGTCTGAGCTGGAGTCGTGGCACCTTCCTGCGTGTCTGGCAGAAGTTATCCCAGCCTGGTGAGCCTTGATGGATTGGGACAAACACTGATTGCCCCCTCATTTTCCTGTAGATGGAGAGAACCATGCTGTAAGGATGTTGCTGCCTCCTCATCCTCATTCCTCCCAAAGGAGGAGAAGTGCCTTATCTAGTTGGTGGAATTGTAGAAGATGGGATCTACCTGCTGTCATCAACCCCATCTATGTTCTACAAGCTAGCCACCTGCCATTCTCCCCCATCCGTGCCTTGCGTTTCCTGGAAGCAGCTCTGCCTTGCAGTGAAAGACTGGAAGTATGTGACAAATATTCCATTCTGAGGAGACAAACTGGGGATCCTTAGATCTAAGCTTCTTTCTTTCGGTCCGCCAAGTTCTCCATTTCCACAATGAGGGAGACCTTTTGCTGGGGGTATCTGCCTTGGTGAGGGTCAGCAGGTGCATCATTTAATTCCTGGGGAACACATTTGAAAGTCCAAATTGGACTCACATCTAAGCGGCATCCTTAAATCAGTCTTACCAATCAACTTAAAATTTTCATCTATTTCTGCCTCAATCCACAGTCTGGTTTTCAACTGGAATTTAAACATGGGAGTGGAAAACAAAAACTCCTCAGGTCACAGAAAGAAAGAGGTGGGCTGTAGCCCACCTTCCCTCTTTACATGGAAATCAGATTGTCACTAGAGGGTGACATTGTCTCCCCTGATCACAGTTCTGATACAAACAGGAAAGAGGGCCTTATTCGATGTTTATGGAGTGATGCTATCCCCAAGAAATGTACGTAACTAACAATCTCCACCCTGTGGGACTGATAGGCTAATGGGAGGAGCACACAGAGAGATCATTCTAATGCACCCAGGCATCTGGGGACTCAGAGGACACACACCCCAGACTTCTCTGGAGGATAGATGGGCAGGACTTGGCCAGAGGAATGACTAAGACCTCAGAAGCAAATGCAACATAAACAAACACTGAAAAATGGAACTTAATTAAACTAAAGAGGTCTGCACAGCAAAAGAAGCTATCAACAGAATAAACAGGCAGCCTACAGAATGGGAGAAAATTTTTGCAAACTACGCATCTGACAAAAGACTAATATCCAGAATATATAGAGAACTTAAACAAGTCAACAAAAACAACCCAATAACAAGTGGGCAAAGAACATATTAAAAATGGCCAAGAAACATATTAAAAACTGCTCAACATCACTCATCATCAGGGAAATGCAAATGAAAGCCACAGTGAAATACCATCTCACAGCAGTCAGATGGCTATTATTAAAAAGTCAAAAAATAACAGATATTGGTGAGGATGCAGAGAAAAGAGAATGCTTAGACACTATTGGTGGGAATGTAAATTAGTTCAACTCCTTTGGAAAAACGTATGGTGATTTCTCAAAGAACTAAAAATAGAACTACCATTCAACTCAACAATTCCACTCCTCAATATCTACTCAAAGGAAAATAAATCATTGTGTCAAAAAGACACTCATACATTTATCACAGCACTAGTCATAATAGTAAGGCCATGGCATCAACCTGAGTATCCATCAATGATGGATTGGATAAAGAAAATGTGGTATATATACGACATAGAACATCACACAGCAAAAAAAAAAAAAAAAGACAAGAAAAATAAATCATTGTTTTTGTTTGTTTGTTTTTTTATAGAGATGGGGATTCATCATATTGGCCAGGCTGGTCTTGAACTCCTGACCTCATGATCCACCTGCCTTGGCCTCCCAAAGTTCTGGGATTACAGGCGTAAGCCACCGTGCCCGGTTAAAATCATGTTTTTTGCAGCAACATGGAGGAAGCTGGAGGCCATTATCCTCAGTGAATGAACACAGAAACAGAAAATCGAGTACCACATGTTCTCACTTATAAGTGGGAGCTAAACCATGGTACACATGGACATAAAGACAGGAGCAATTAGACACTGAGCACTACAAAACAGGAGAGGGAAGAAGAGGGAGTGGGCTGAAAAGCTACTTACTGAGTACTATGCTATTTCAGTGAGGGATTCAATAGAAACCCAGCATTACATAATATACCCGTGTAAATACCTGTACTTGTACCCCTGAACCTTAAAAAAATAAAGTATGTAAGTGAGAAAACAACATTCACCCAAGAAAGATACAGCAATAAAAAATAATAATAAACAAAAAGTTAAGAAATTTTTACCTTCATTTTATTTTTTGAGACTAAGTCTGGCTTTGTAGTCCAGGCTGGAGTGCAATGGAACAATCTTGGCTCACTGCAAGCTCTGCCTCCCGGGTTCAAGTGATTCTCCTGCCTCAGCCTCCCGAGTGGCTGGAATTACAGGCGTGTGCCAGCACGCCTGGCCAATGTTTGTATTTTTAGTAGAGACAGGATTTCACCATGTTGGCCAGGCTGGTCCCAAACTTTTGGCCTCAAGTGATCCACTGTTTCGGCCTCCCAAAGTGCTGAGATTACAGGCATGAGCCTGTAATTTTTTGTAAATTTTTGTCAGGCCCAAAAATTTAATGAACTTTTAAAAAAGTCAGCCAGTAGTGGGGAAAGGGACACACAGGTGAGGGCTCAGCAGTAGAGGGCAGGGTGTGTGTTGGAAAATCCCAGCACAGTGAGGAACAGGCCACATGAGAGAGGGAGGGCTTTGCAGGCCACCCTCACAAGGGTGGACTTTATCCCGTAGGCACTGGGAGGCCATCCAGTGGTTTATAACACATAGGAGACTGGATGGATTCAGGTAAGTCAAACAAGAGGCTGCCAGAGCAATCCAGATAAGATGTGATTGGCTGGGCATGGTAGCTCACACCTGTAATACCAGCACTTTGGGTATTACAAAGTGCTCTGCCTTGGGAGGCCAAGGCAGGCAGATCACGAGGTCAGGAAATCAAGACCAACCTGTCTAACATGGTGAAACCCTGACTCTACTAAAAATACAAAAATATTAGCTGGGCATGGTGGCACGCACCTGTAATCCCAGCTACTCAGGAGGGTGAGGCAGGAGAATCGCTTGAACCCAGGAGGTGGAGTTTGCAGTGAGCCAAGATTGAGTCATTGCACTCCAGCCTGAGCGACAGAATGAGACTCCATCTCAAAAAAGAAAGAAAGAAAGAAAAAAGACGTGATCAGGGCCTAAACAATGGTGTCAATGTGGAGAGGAGTGGAGAGAGCTGAGGAAGTGCCAGGATAGGGAAATGACAAGACCTGATAATGAGTTGAATGGAAGGAGAAAGCAGGAAGAAGGGATTGGGGGTGATGCCAGGTTCCCAGCTTGAGTTCCTGAGTAGATGGTGGTGTCACCATTTAGACACAAAGAGAGGAAATGGAAAGCTTTAAGCAAGAGTTCAGACTGGCAAGTGTTTAGTTACCAGTATCTATGAGGCATTTCAGTAGGACAGGCAGGTCTGCAATCCAGAGAAAAATGTGGGCAGGAGATATAGATCTTTTGGCCTAAAGGTGGTAGACAGAACCAAGAGTAAGATGACCCACGGATGGAACCCAGAGGGCCAGGAGTGGAATGGGGAAGCCCAGTAATATTTAAGCATCCCAGAGAGGGAGAGGAAGATTTCAAGCAGACAAGAAAAATTCTAGAAGATATATTTCTAGGTGGTGTATACATACAATAGAATATTACTCAGCCTTTAAAAGGAAGGAAATTCTAATTCGTGCTAAAACATGGGTGAACCTTGAAAACGTGGTGCTTAGTAAAATAAGCCAAACACAAAAGGATAAACACTGTGATTCCTGTTACCTGAGGTATCTACATTAGTAAATTTATAGTGACAGGCAGTAGAGTGGTGGTTTCCAGAGACTGAGGAAGAGGAATGGGAGGGATGTCACGTGACGGAAACAGTTTCCATTTTGCAAGATGAAAGATTTCTGGAGATGGATAGTGGCAATGGACATATAAGGAGGTGAATGTAACAATTCCATTGAACTGTACACCTTAAAGTGATTAAAATGTCACTTTCGGCCTGGTGCAGTAGCTCATGCCTGTAATCCCAGCACTTTGGGAGGCCGAGGCGGGTGGATCACCTGAGGTTAGGAAATCGAGACCATCCTGGCTAACATGGTGAAACCACGTCTCTACTAAAAATACAAAAAATTAGCCGGGCATGGTGGCACGTGCCTGTAGTCCCAGCTACTAGGGAGTCTGAGGCAGGAATATAACTTAAACCTGGGAGGTGGAGGTTGCAGTGAGCTGAGATCGCACCACTGTACTCCAGCCTGGCAACAACAACAACAACAAAAAAGTAACTTTTATGTTCTGTGGATTTTATCAAAAAAAAAGAAAAAGAAAAAAGATTCCTAGGAGAACAAGGAGATGTTAAGATAGGCATGGAATAGACAGGCCAAGGCTAAATGGAGAATCCTGTGAAAGAAGTAAAGTGACTGGGATTGTGGGTGGGGATGGGAGTGGGGTGAACATGGGCCAAACTGCAGTGAGATGCCCAGTGAATGGAAGGTGTGGGCCAGGGGGAGTGTGACTTTGACAGGACATCCTTTAGGACGATCAACTTGCTATACAACTCTACTCAATTCTAGTGCTTCTCAAATTACCTATGGTAAAAGACCAGTTTGTAGGTTTGTTTCCGAACTACTGCAGATCAATCATTTCTTTTTTGTTTGTTCGGTTTTTTGGTTTTAGTTTTTTTGAGACAGAGTTTCGCTCTTGTTTCCCAAGCTGGAGTGCAGTGGCACAATCTTGGCTCGCTGCAAACTCCACCCCCTCAGGTTCACTCAATTCTCTGCATCAGCCTCCCAAATAGCTGGGATTACAGGTGCATGCCACCACGACTGGCTAATTTTTGTATTCTTAGTAGAGATGGGATTTCACCATCTTGGCCAGGTTGGTCTTGAACTAGAACAATACTTTTATAAAAAGAAATAATAGGCTGGGTGCGATGGCTCACACCTGTAATCCCACCACTTTGGGAGGCAGAGGCAGGTGGATAACTTGAGGTTGGGAGTTTGAGACCAGCCTGGCCAACATGGTGAAACGCTGTCTCTACTAAAAATACAAAAATTAGCTGGGTGTGGTGGCGCACTCCTATAATCCCAGCCACTTAGGAGACTAAGGCAGGAGAATCACTTGAACCCACGAGGTGGAAGCTGCAATGAGCCAAGATTGTGCCACTGCACTCCAGCCTGGGAGACAAAGTAAGACTCCACCTCAACAATAAATAAATAATAAAGTAATGCAGGGTGAGGAAAGACATACAAGATATAAGTTCCATTTTTAAAAGAAATTATCATATCCATCATATGATAGATTGCCCTGTCATATTGCTTTAACATTCACAAATGCTTCCTCTCAAGTTCTTATCATGGGCCAGTGACAATCAGCTCATAGGCTGGCAGTCTACAGAACGACTTTGGGTGGCACAGTTCTTATCTCCAAGACGGAGTATGGGAAGGGGGTTCCTCTTTCTGGAGCTCCCTCTCCCTAAGAGACCCAAGCAGGCCCGTGATGGCCCTTCTCCTGCCTCCCTAACTCTGTAAAGGAAAAGCATGTACCAGCCAAAGAGAATGTGGATGGGGTATAGATCACAGACCCTCTGGCTCATCCGCTACCCTGGTTCCTGGTCTCCTTAGAAGGGTAGAGGCCCATCTCAGTCAGGCTGAATTTGGCTGACCAAGTCAGGAAATGAGCGGACCTTACTGAGAACCTTGGGTCTGTGGGAAAATGAAGAGAAATGCCAGACAATTCATTTATAGAGCAGAAATGCCCCATAGATGTTGTTTTGCAAGGCCACATGCACCAGAAGGCTTTCAAGGTAGCCACCAGAGACACGGCCACACTGGCTTTAACCTTTAGCCACAGTCCACAATCTCTTACAGTTTAGGACCAACAAATCAGCTGTAGAATCTTCACGTACCCTAGGGAGATATTCTTGTTGAATTCAGGAGCATGACCTAATTGAGCAAATCTGGTTTAGTTAGATCAATCTGGGTTCAAATTTGGGCTTGTCTATTAACTAGTTGTTTAAGTGTGATCAAGTTAACTAATCTCCGAGAACACTGTTGTCCCCCTATCTCTGAAGTGGACATAATGGTGCCTCTCTAGACATAAGGGTTCAAAGCACAGCATATGCCCAATGATCTAATGCAGAAGCTGGTACTGGAGAGGTAAGTGATTAAGAATAACAAATACTGTGAGCAATCTCATTGGTATAACCCTCCAAAAACTCTAGTAACATAAGAAAGGGTTCATTATCTTACTGAACCTGGACCTTCCCCTTACCTGTCAACTGCCCAGTGACAGAGGGGATGACTGTCCTTTGGGGACAAATAGCTGCAGGCCACAGAAAGCCCCACAACACGGATGGAGAACAGAGACCCCAGGTTCTGCCAAGACAAAAACAGACATGGCTCATTATGTAGCCCCCCTATTGATTTAAATTAGACTCTAAAGTGGCACATACACTTAAAAATGTAATCATTATTTTCCAGAGTGTATTTTGATTATTCCCTTAATCATTGGAATTCAAAATTAAGAGCTGAAAACTTCACTATTTTCAAAGATGCGCACTATACCTTTTAATGTAGTGATCTAATTAAACTTTCCCCCCAAAAACGAACACAGTGTATTTAAATAACAAAGGTTCAACTGGAGGAGACACTGGTACATTTAATGGAACATAAGTCAATCATGTTAATTAATCTTTAATATGCAGCTTAACCTACTTTATTAAGATGATTATCATCCCCACAATGAGGCAATTTTCTAAAAGCCAATTCTTGTATATTTTACAAAGTAAATATTTATACATTTTTAAATAAGCTATATAAAGACATAGCACCTTAGTTACTATTCTAAGATATGTATTTTTGTATTCTAATTTTTCTGAAATTGAAATGAGGCTTACAATAATATGTTTAATGGAAGATGCTTCTTGAAAGTTCAATAGAATGAACAACTCAATTAAAAAATGAGCAATCATTTGAGCAGATACTTCTCAAAAGATGTACAGATGGCCAAGAAGCCCATGAAAAGATCAGCAACATCATTAGTCATTAGGGAAATGCAAATCGAGACCACAGTGAGGTACCACTTTACACCCACTGGGATGGTTATAATTAAACCTATTTTCTTGAGATGAAGTCTCACTCTGTCACCTGGCTGGAGTGCAGTGGCGCAATTTCAGTTCACTGCAACCTCCGCCTCCCAAGTTCAAGTGATTCTCCTGCCTCAGCCTCCCAAGTAGTTGGGATTAAAGGCACCAGCCACCATGCCCAGCTAATTTTTGTATTTTAAATATAGATGGGATTTCACCATGTTGGCCAGGCTGGTCTCGAACACCTGACCTCAGGTGACCCGCCCACCTCGGCCTCCCAAAGTCCTGAGATTACAGGTATGAGCCACCGCACCCCAGCCTATAACTAAAATTTTCAATTTTTTTTTTTTAAAAAACAGAAAGTAACAAGCATTGGCAAGGATATAGAGAAACTGGACCCCTAATGCATTGCTGGTGAGAACGTAAAATGGTGCAGCTGCTGTAGAAAACAGTTCAGCAATTTCTCAAAAGGTTACACATGGAACTACCACATAACCTGTAATTCTACTCTTAGGAGTATATCTAAGAGTCGAAAGGAGTGGCTTGAACAGATATTTATACACTGATGTTCATGGCGGCATGATTCAAAACAAGTCAGAAGAAAGAAACAACCCAAGTGTCCACCAACAATGGATGGATAAACAAAATGTGGGATATATACACAACAGAATATTATTTCACCTTAAAAATGAAGGCAGCCTGGTGTGGTGGCCCACACCTGTAATCCCAGCACTTTGGGAGGCTGAGGCAGGTGGATTCAGGAATTTGAGAACAGCCTGACCAACATGGAGAAACCACGTCTCTACTAAAAATACAGAAAAATTAGCCAGGTGTGGTGGCGGGTGCCTGTAATCGTTCTAGCTACTCAGGAGGCCGAGGCAGGGGAATCGCTGGAACTGGGGAGGTGGAAGATGCAGTGAGCCAAGGTCGTGCCATTGCACTCCAGCCTGGGCAACAAGAGTGAAACACAGTCTCAAAAAAAGAAAAAATTTAAAAACAAAAAAAGAAAACTCTGAGATATGCTACAACATGGATGACCCTTAAAAACATGACATTTAGTAAAATAAGTCAGATGTAAAGAGATAAATATTATATAATTCTAGTTATATGAGTATCTAAAACAGGAAACTTCATACAGATAGAAAGTAGAATGGTGGTTATAAGGAGCTAGGGAGAGGAGAATATGGGGAATTGTTGTTTAATAAGTATAAAGCTTTTACTGAGGAATTGTTTTCTAATAGGTAGAAAGGTTTGTTTGTTTGTTTGTTTTGAGACAGAGTCTCGCTCTGTCATCCAGGCTGGAGTGCAGTGCTGCCATCTCTGCTCACTATAACCTCCACCTCCCAGGTTCAAGCAATTCTCCTCCCTCAGCCTCCAGGGTAGCTGGGATTACAGGCACACACCACCACACTCGGCTAATTTTGTATTTTTAGTAGAGATGGGGTTTCACCATGTTGGCCAGGCTGGTCTTGAATACCTGACCTCAGGTGATCTGCCCACCTTGGCCTCCCAAAGTGCTGGAATAGAGGCGTGAGCCATGGCGCCCAGCCAAAGTTTTTGTTTTTTAATAGGTATAAAGTTTTTGTTGATGATGAAAAAATTGGGTGTACACATAATAGTGATGGTGACACAACACTGTAAATGTGATTAATATCTGAGTGGTTAAAATAAATGTATATATATTTTACCAACAATTTAAAAAAAAAACAATGGGGTCTTCATTCGAAAGAAATACGGTTCTTAAACTGGTCACTGATGACCTTGACAACCAGAAATAAACTAAAATTTTCTTCCAAACTCTGACAAGCTAAAAGGCAGACACGTTTTCTTAAAAACCAGGGAGGAAATATAGGTTAGATTATGAGAGGAAAACAAGAGAAAAGCATCATAATTCCAGAAAAGAGGAACCCATGGAAGGATAGCATGATCCGAAACAGACGCAGAGAGCTGTGAGCTGACTCCTTCGGCCGTGGGAGCTGATGTGTGAGGGGAGCCTAGGCCACAAGGTTCGTGGGTAAACTGGAACTGGGCTGCAGGGGGTCTTGAGTGTGAAGGGCAGGGAGCTTGTATGTCTAGCCAGACTCTCACCACATTCTAGCTCATCTAGGGCTTCAACAAAGAGGAAATCAATGGCAGGAAGCAAGCTGACTTCAGGGGTTTGACTGAGGGTTGGCCATGGAACAGTGTTCTCCCTAAGGAGAATGTTAATTTAAATCTGGGGGAGGAAACTCTTTTTCTTCCACCCCTAATGGAGCCTTGCTGTTTGGACAGCATCATCACGGCACCAACATCTGCACAGAGGCAGCCTACTGCCTGCATGCAAAGAAATAGTGCCGGCCTCACACACTTCTGTTTACAAAATACCATTAAAATGTTTGGATAGCCAGGCATGGTGGCTCATGCCTGTAATCCCAGCAGTGTGGGAGGACCACTTGAGGCCAGGAGTTTGAGACCAACCTGGGCAACACAGTGAGACCCCATCTCTGCAAAAAAATTAAAATAATTAATCAGGCATGATGGCAGATGCCTGTAGTCCCAGCTACTTGGAAGGATAAGGTGGGAGGATCACTTGAGCCTAGGAGTTCAAGGCTGCAGTGAACTATGATCTCACCACCACATTCTAACCTGGCCCGCAGAGTAAGACTCTATCTCTTAAAAAAAAAAAAAAAAAAGCAATGATAGCTCTTATTTTTTTCATAATACATGCAAATTAATCCTATCCAGTAAATTGGTCATTTTTGTAAGAAACTTTCCTGTTCTCTATACTTGGCTAGGGAGGTTCATGTCCAAACCTTCAATACACATATGCTTAATCTCTTCAGTTCAATATTGAGAATCCTGAATATATTCTCTTCAAATTACTATATTTGAATCAGTATTTAATATAGTATTGAAGGAATTATGGGTTAAATGGATGGGCCAGCCTGGAAGCCTCACAACCATCTAGAACACATTACTCCTATAGAAAATCATGTCTGACCGTACATTTACCCATGAATCTGTGGGAAAGCATCTGTGGCTGAGTCAAAGGTTGCCTGTATTAGGATTTTTGCTGGCTCCATTGATTGCTTGATCCATTTCTAAAATTGAAATTGGGCCGGGCACAGTGGCTCACACCTGTAATCCCAACCCTTTGGGAGGCTGAGGCAGACGGATCACCTGAGCCAGAGAGTTTAAGGCCATCCTGGGCAAAATGGTGAAACTCCATCTCTAACAAAAATATTTAAAAATTGGCTGGGCGCAGTGGCTCATGCCTATAATCTCAGCACTTTGAGAGGCCGAGGTGGGCGGATCACAAGATCAGAAGTTCAAGATCAGCCTGGCCAAGATTGTGAAACCCTATCTCTACCAAAAATTCAAAAATTAGCTGGGTAAGGTGGTGGGCGCCTGTAATCCCAGCTACTCAGGAGGCTGAGGCAGAGAATTGCTTGAACCCAGGAGGCAGAGGTTGCACTGAGCTAGATCATGCTATTACACTCCAGTCTGGGCTACAGACTGAGACTCTGTCTCAAAAAAAATTAAAAATAAAAATATTAGCTGGGTGCAGTGGCACACACCTGTAGTCCCAGCTACTCAGGAGGCAGAGACGGGAGGATCGCTTGAGTCTGGGAGGTTGAAGATGCAGTGAGCCATGACCACACCACTGCACTCCTGCTTGGGTGGTGGAGTGAGACCCTGTCTCAAAAATAAAGTTGAAATGACTGCAAAGGTGTAGAGGCAAAAGTACAAGTGTGTGAGCAGGTAAGAGTAAGGATGGCTGAGCTAAATGCTCACAGGAAGGTGGTTTCATCCATTGCAATAATTAGTATCTCAAGGTTTGGGAGAAGGCAAAAGCTATCACTGGATGTGCTGACCTACTTGTAGAGGAGTTTCTAATTTGGGCACTTTGGCAGATCTGCTCTACAGTACATTGAACAAAATCCTTTAGAGATAAAAGTTGGTACAAACGTATTGAAGGTTTTTAACAAAATGTTATTTGGTATAAATCAAACATATGGTTTTCGATGAGCAGGAAGGAACATGAATTATGAGGAATTATCTCTGAGGTAAGATCTGTGTGTGCCCCAAATAAAAAGCTTTTACTATGAGAATAGTTAGTGGAAAACAGGAATCTGATGCTACTGACCTGTCCCTAAACATTTCAACATCTTCTGTGTCAAACAACCATCAGAATAGTTTCTGATATTATACGATCTAAAAATAAAATCAATAGTTTTTTAAAATGTTGTTTTTGTTTGGAAACTATCAATGTAAGAATAAATAAATAAATAAGGCAAATGTTTTCCTTTGAGTTATCTTAGTTTTTAAAAAAACTGGACAAAATTAGTTTAACACCTAGATTTTCAAATTTGGACATAATCGTCCATTTTAATTTTCCACAGAAATTCTATCTCAAGTCCCTTGAAATTGCTAATTTAAACATATAGTTACAATTTATTACAATATGCTATCTTCTAGGAAAAACTATGGTAAGCCATAAATATACAAAATTGGGAATAATAATGTAAATGCTTAGGGAGTGGTGGAAAATGTGAAAAAAATTTTTTAAATGTACCATGCTATTTTTTATTCCAAAGGTGTTTTGAAAGATTTAATAAGAAAAAGCTCTGTCCATGAAAGTTATTTTGGAATGGCACAAAAGTAAAACTCTACAGACTAGAAAATGGTCACTTCTTTGCACATAAATCTAAGTCATTTTATAAAACAGTGTGAGTACTCATTAACAGCAAATTCTCCTCTCCTGAGCTATCCTAGATTCTGCCCCTCCCAACACACACACGTGTGCACACACACACACACACATGCCACACTGACCTGTACAGGGGCCTCACTCTTCATAAGATGGCGGACCTTGCTCAGGATAGACTGCTGGAGCTGGGCCCAGGAAATAGCTCTGTCTTCCCTTATCAGGAAGGGTGGCCCAAACCTGAAAATTCAAGGAAATCAGGTTATCCCAGCAAAGGAAAAACCAACAACATCCACCGAAGTCATGAGTGGTTTTCTCACAATAGGATAGGTGACGAGTTAAGAACCAAAGCCAAAAACCCAACAGCAAAAAAAACCAAAGAATCTCATTTAAAAATGGGCAAAGGATCTGAACAGACATTTCTCAGAAAGACATACATAGCCAACAGGAATATGAAAAAATACTCATCATTACTAATTATCAGGGAAATGCAAGTCAAAACCCCAATAAGATGTCATCATACCCCAGTTAGGATGGGTATTATCAAAAAGAAAAGAAAAAACAAATGCTGGTGAGGATGTAGAGAAAAGGGAACTCTTATAAGCTAGAACTACCATATGACCCAGTCATCCCACTACTAGGTATTTATCCAAAGGAAAGATCATTATGTGAAAGAGATCTCTGCACTCTTGTGTAAATTGCAGGAGTATTCACAATAGCCAAGATTCCAAATCAACCTAAGTGTACATCAGTGGATGAATGGGAAAGAAATGAAAAAGAAAATGTAGTCTATATACACAGTGGAATAGTATGCACCCATAAAAAGAATAAAATCCTGTTGTTTGCAGCAAGATGGATGAGGCTAGAGGATATTATGTTAAGTGAAATAAGTCAGGCACAGGAAGATAAATACTGCATGTTCTCTCTCATGTGGAATCTAAAAAAGTTAATGTCAAAGAAGTAGAATAGAACAGTGGTTCTCCTAGAGGCTGGGAGGGGCTGGGGGTGGGTGTCTAAGGTTAGGTAATGAATCAAAAATTATAGCTAGATAGGAGGAATAAACTTTAATGTTCCATAGCAGTAAAGGGTGACTATTGTTAACAATCATTTATTGTATGTTTTCAACAGCTAGAAGATAGGATTTTGAATCTTCCCAACACAAAGAAATGATAAATGTCTAAGGTGATGGTTATGCCAATTACCCTGATTTGATCATTACACACTACATACACGTATCAAAATATCACTCTGTACCCCATAAATATGTACAATTATGTGTCGATTAAAAGTAATGTAAATATTTTTAAAGCCAAACACAATACAAAATTGCCAATCAGAGAGGCTCATAATAGAAACATTGCAATGTAAACGGAGGCCCAGTGATACAAAGCCAGATAGATATTGCCATGTAAACAGATTACTCTAAATGACCAGCTAGCTAGCAAAGTCTCCCCTGACAGCAGGGAGTAGAGTAAGAGAAACCTGGAGCCAGGGAAAGGCAAGGCAGAGATGTAAATCCAGACGACACAACTGTTGGTTTGGGGTATCAGAAATATTCTCATCAGTGGGGATAGTTTCCATGTCCCAACCTAGTAAGCACACAGCAGTGAGCTCTAGGGGTACAGAATGCTGGGTGAGCCTGTGCCTGTGGGCCCTAATTCTGCTGTGGGTACTCCTGGACAAATCACTAGCCATTTGCTGCTTCCTGACCTCACTGCAGCCTGTG
Source organism: Cheracebus regulus (assembly GCA_963574635.1). Lineage (NCBI taxonomy): Eukaryota > Metazoa > Chordata > Mammalia > Primates > Pitheciidae > Cheracebus > Cheracebus regulus. The sequence continues at coordinate 33,557 of CAUYQU010040071.1, read as the reverse complement.
TGAAGACCCAATGAGGTTAAGAATGTGAAACTGTTGAATAAAATTGGCCAAAACAGAGCACAAGTATGAGGTGATCTGTCTGGACAGGCAAGGGCACTGTGCGTCCATTGTTGTATGGACAGATCAGTTTACTTAATTCATCCTGTACCATGAGCCATTCCAAGTTTTCACTTAAACAATGCTTACTTATCGCAGGAACTACATGTAACCTTGGACATAACCTGTGTGTGCACAATTATTCCCTTAGGGTAAAGTTCCAGAAGTAGAAAGGCAAGACTAAAGCTCTTTCTTCCCAAGCTGTCCATAAAAGCCATACCAATTTACCTGATTCCCTGGATTCTGGCCCAGAATAAGTATTATCAATTTCTAAAAATTATTTAACAATCTAAAAGGTTAAGAAGAGTATCTTGCTGTTGCAACCAGTATTTTTTCTCCTACAAATGGTGCTGAATTTTTTTTTTTTTGAGATGGACTTTCGCTTTTGTTGCCCAGGCTGGAGTGCGTTGGTGCAATCTGGGCTCACTGCAAACCTCCACCTCCCGGTTCAAGTGATTCTCCTGCCTCAGCCTCCTGAGTAGCTGGGATTATAGGCATGTGCCACCGTGCCTGGCTAATTTTATATTTTTAGTAGAGACAGATTTCTTCATGTTGGTCAGGCTGGTGTCAAACCCCAAATCTCAGGTGATCTGCCCACCTCAGCCTCCCAAAGTGCTGGGATTACAAGTATGAGCCACCGCACCCAGCCGATGCTGAATATTTTAGCCTAAACTTGTATTTCTTCTGTGAACTAATGTTAACCTCTGTGGTTCATTTCACCAAGGGTATTTATCGCCTTAATTTAAGAGAGCTGGGATTTATAGGATGGACATAAATCCTTCGCTTCTCACATGACATAAATATTTTTCCTCATTTGCCCTTTGCCTTTCAAATTTGCTTTTAGTTTAAATTTTTTAATATATTTAAAACATCAGCCTTTGCCTTTACAGACTCCTGCCTTTGCTGTCAAACTGGCCCCTACCCAAGGACCTAAATATTCTTCCATGTCGTCTTTAAGTTTTTCTTTCATTTTTGTTTTTGTTTTTTGAGAGAGTCTCGCTTTGTCACCCAGGCTCAAGTGCAGTGGTGCAATCTCAGCTCACTGCAACCTCCACCTCACGGGTTCAAGCGATTCTCCTGCCTCAGCCTACCAAGTAGCTGGGATTACAGGCACGCACCACCACTCCCAGCTAATTTTTTATATTTTTAATAGAGACAGGGTTTCGCCATATTTGCCAGAATGGTCTGGAACTCCCGATCTTGTGATCTGCCCACCTCGGCCGTCTTTATTTTATGGCTTCCTTTTCTATAGTTACCTCTCTAGTCAACCTGAAATTTATACTTGTGAATTCACAGCAGGAGTAAAAAGTTGACTACTTAAAATAAAAAGAAACAAAGAAATCAATTAGCCCAGCCTTACTTTTGAATAATTCATTCACTCTGTAGTAATGTGAAATATACCATAATTCTGAAATTATTAAAATATTGTAATACAGGCAGAAGAATATACAATTAAATCGGTTGAATAGGCCAACTATCTATATGTATTTATTAGATGATAAAAGTGATGTATTTCATATTACTGGAGGGTTAATGAATTATTCAATAAGGCTGGGCTACTTGATTTTTAAAAGCTGAGCTAATTAATAATGTTTTAATTATTATTAGAATAATCTCTCCTTTTGTTTTTACCAGTTTATTATTTAAGATACATTTTAGAAACATTTTATTTATCTAAATATATCTTAATGTAATTCTGGCTTTTAAACACTTTATTTGGGCTATATAAGAAAGCTATCTGTTTTTGTATACTTGTTATATAACCCATCAATTTCCTGAACCCTTTCCTTACTCCCAATCACTTTCCAGTTCTTGGTTTTCTGGATAGGCTAACAAATTATCCCCTCTTTTCTTATAGCCAGTTTCTTTCAGCACTGTACTGCCTAGGTTTTGCAATATAAAATAATAGTGGTGAGGGTCAATTAATAGAAAGTCCTCTGATATTTGATGGTTAGGAATGATGATGTTAGCCAAATGCTTAAGGCAGATATTTCTAATCCTCTTAATCAGAAAGTACCCTACTCCTGGCTCCTTGTTTATTAACCTTGGGAATAAATATTTAATTTTACTCTAGACAGGCTCCCAAGTACAGGTCTACACATCCCAGACACCCCATGAAAAAAGAATAAAGTGAAACATACCTGCTAGCCTGCTGCCCTGACCCTACCAAGTTACAGAAGAGGATTAGCACCTTGCTCTCACTGTGGAGGGAGAGGGAGAATCGCTGACTGTCACGGGCTGCCAAGCGTGGGGAGAGTGACAGACCCAGTGGATGAGCTGGAGGAGAGAGAATAACATTTGTTTATATTCTTAAAGGAGCTGCTTTGCTGGGTCAGAGCCTTAGCTTCTCTAGTCCCTCTTTCTCTTTGAGCATCTGTTAACCACCAATAGGACGCCACTAGAAGGCTTTAGGAGACGAGATACTAAGGCGCATGGCACTTGTGCCATCTGACACCTGGCCTACAAACATCAAAAACATGGTAGTGAATTTGCAATTGTGTTCATCCAATAGATTTTTGCTTGTTTGTTTGTTTCAGACAGAGTCTTGCTCTGTCCCTCAGACTGGAGTGCTGTGGCACCATCTCAGCTCACTGAAAACTCTGCCTTCCAGGTTCAAGTGATTCTCCTGTCTCAGCCTCTTGAGTAGCTGGGATTGTGGATGTGCACCACCGTGCCCAGCTAATCTTTTTGCATTTTTAGTAGAGATGGGGTTTCATCATGTTGGCCAGGCTGGGTCTTGAACTCCTGACCTCAAGTGATCCCTCCACCTTGGCCTCCCAAACTGTTGATATTACAGGCGTGAGCCACCGCACCTGGCCATTACCCTATAGTTTTAAAACAGGAACAAGAATTTAACTAATATTTTTCAAGGTACCTGAAAAATACTCCAAAATAATTTTGGCTGCTTTCATGACTTCATCACAGAGCCCCCAGGGTATCTACTCTCTTAGACACCAACGTAAGAAATATACAGAGAAAGGCGAGAATCTTTACCAATGAGGAAGTAGAGGAATTTGGACTATCCTCCATTTCCAATCAGTTCTGAAATTTTGACTTTCAAGGAAAAGATGTGTCAACCATGATTGAATTTGAAAGGAGAACTTGTTTCACTGGGTTGTGACATAGCAAGTGTCAGTTAATGTCTTGTTCTAGATTCCAAGGTCCAGCATCTCCCTGTCAACTCAGAGAACTGCAGACATCCAGTTCCCATGGCCAGCTACCCAGGCTGGCTAAGGACATGGGGCCAGGGCATAACAATCATCTGGGGTATAATGTAACACTGGCATAGGGTCTTTTAAATATGGGTCTTCTGGCCAGGCACAGTGGCTCACACCTGTAATCCCAGCACTTTGGGAGGCCAAGGTGGGTGGATCACCTGAAGTCAGGAGTTTGAGACCAGCCTGGCCAACATGGTAAAACCTCGTCTCTACTAAAAATACAAAAATTAGCCGAGCGTGGTGGCGCGTGCCTGTAATCCCAGCTACTTGGGAGGCTGAGGCAGGAGAATCACTTGAACCCAGGAGGCGGGGGTTGCAGTGGCTTAGATCACACCACTGCACTCCAGTCTAGGTGACAGAGCGAGAATGCATCTCAAAACATATATATATATACACATATACATATAGGGGCCTTCTTCACTATCAACTTGACCAAAATGTATACTGACCAACAAATAAAAAGGACTGTTGGAAACTGACCATTTTAGCCAGTCTATGGAATAGGAAACACAAGCATAAGAATTGGAACTGTTTTGTTGAAAAGTCATTTAATAACCTCTTTAACCATGCACTGCTCAAATTTATAGACATTTTACTTCAAACAAACCCTTGACCTGTACGAACCCTGACAACGAAGATGACCCCAGCGTCTACACCAAAAAGTGGTTCAAAAGTGTGGTCCCTGGACCACCAGCATCGGCATCACCTGGGGACTTGTTAGATATGCAAACCCTTAGGCCCCACCCCAGGCCGCCTGAATAATAAACGCTGTGGGCAGAGTCCAGAAACCTGCTTTCATAAGCCTCCAGGTGATTCTGATATACACGAAGGTTTTGAGAATCTCTGTATTCACTGCATAATTTTTAATATCAACCACCTGCACACAACAAATACCAGGGATAATAAGTGTGATTGTTCCAAGTGCTAAAAGTGGGTGTTTTATGCCTTAGCATCCAAAGAGTATCCTCCGAAACCTACAACTCATCATAGCCAAGTAAAATTTGCAAACCATCTATTATACCTGAGAGAGTCCCCTGGCTGGGTGAGGGAGGAACTTGAAAGGCATACACATTATCTCCCTCTGCAATGGTATTCAGGTCCTCTTCATCAAAGAAAGACCGCTGGAATCCACTGGGATACAGTTCAACCAAGATCACCTGAAATGAGAAAGATCATTTTCCCTCTTGATTTCTGAAAGAGAAATCCACAGATAAATCTGAAAGTGACTGATAGTCAACACCCATTTTTTGCCCTTTCCTTCCTTCTAGTTGGCTACTTATTTTTAGTGGCAAGGCACAGTAAATATAACAATTAGATGGTCCATAGACATCTTAAGTGCAACAAAAAAAGAAACTGAAAAAAATCTAAAAGTTTTATAACCCCTAAACAAGCACAGAAAAATGAGAACACAATAAAGCCCTCTTCATGTGAACAAAAAGCGTTTACTATAGAAAGAACTTCTGAATAGAGTTACTAACCTTTTTCACATGATGTCATAGATAAAAAAATATTTTTACCAAACAGAAGTAAATAGGAGATGGTTTTGTAGTAGAGTAGAGGGGTGACTACCGTGGGGGTTCTGACTGCCTTAGACCCAACTTCGCTACCCCGAGGGCTGAAGAAATCAATATCTCAGCATACATAACCCATTCAAGGTACACTGGCTAGGAAGTTCTCTTTAAAAAGATACATTTCAGGGCTGGGCACAGTGGTTCACGCCTATAATCCCAACACTTTGGAAGGCTGAGGAGGGAGGGTCACCTGAGCCCAGGAGTTCAAGACCAGCCTGGGCAATGTAGTGAGACCCCATCTCTACAAAGCTTTTTTAAAAAATTAGCCAGGCATGGTGGCATGAGCCTGTAGTCCCAGCTACTCAAGAGGGAGGATCCGTTGAGCCCAGGAGCTCAAGGTTGCAGTGTGCTATGATCACACCACTGCACTTCAGCCTGAGCAACAGAGGAAAACTCTGTCATTCATTCATTCATTTATCCATTCACAAATAAATATAAATAGATCTCAGGATTTTAAAACCTGAATCAAAGAGAAAACTTGAGTTGTAGGAAGAAATGATGAGCCAGAGAAAATGGTAAACATTGGCAAATGTAAATATTATTGACTATATATAGCTAAAATCATAACTTTTACTACTGTTACAATTGGAGGTAGAGAAGGGATTAAAATACTGGACAACAATATCTAAATCAGAAAGGTATAAGGGAATTTAATGCACTACCAGGATCCTTGTGTTACATAGGAAGATTAGCATTAGACTAGTAATTATACAGGTTGACATTTTAATAACCACTAAAAAAATAGAAATATAATGTATATGTACTTCATCCCAGAAGAGATGAAATTAAGAAAAACTGCTCTATCTAAAAGAATCATCTTCTAAAAGAAAAAGACTGCTCAATCTAAAAATTGGGGGTGGGGTGGGGGCACAAAATAGGAAAACAGGGTAAATAGCATAAGATGACATAAATAAATCCAAATACATATATCCATGATTCCAGATAAATCAACAGATAAATGCAATACATTTGCCAGTTAAAGAAAACAAAACATCAAAACAGATGACTTTAAATTTCAATCTAAACCCCCATCCCCCACCGGCATCCCAAGTGATTCCCACGTCCCTGAACCAACACATCACACCTCTCAAGTTCCTGCCAGAATTTTTCACACTCTTAATTATTCAAACACTACCTTTCATAGACTTCTCCCTTTTGATCTTTTATTACTGCCATTTTCTCCCTAGGACTCTCACCCACTGTCCTCTTCTCTCTCCGGTCTCTTTCAGTAAGTCCCCATAGTGCACTTTAGAGTTAACAAAGCAAGAGACACACATTTTCCCCCCTTTTGAGAGAGTCATGAATATTCTATGAGGTGGAGATAGAGGTCAGAGGGATTGATTGGGCAGGGGCAGAAAGGAGCCCAGTGGGGTCATGGGGAGGCTCAGTAAGGCTAGAGGTTATAGGAATGTAGCTATGAATGTAGAGAAACCTGGCAAACCACATTTTTTTTGAGAGGGAGTCTCACTTTGTCACCCATGCCCCAGTACAATGGCACGACTCCGCTCACTGCAACCTCCATCTCCCGGGTTCAAGCTATTCTCCTGCCTCAGCCTCCTGAGTAGCTGGGATTATAGGCACACACCACCATGCCTGGCTAATTTGTTTGTATTTTTAGTAGACGCGGGGTTTCATCATGTTGGTCAGGCTGGTCTGAAACTCCTAACCTCAGGTGATCTGCCCGCCTCAGCCTCCCAAAGTACTGGGATTACAGGTGTGAGCCACCGTGCCTAGCCCACCACAACCTTAAGATACGTATACATTATTGTATGTGTGGCATGCCTTACCAACAAGGTTAAAAATATTTTTTGATTTGAAAAAAATCCCATGAGGTAGTCAGGGAAGTGTCAATTTTCTGTTTCGCTGTTAAGGACACAGAGCCAATCACGTGGTTTGTCCAGGGTCAAAAACCTAGGGAGCCACTGAATCACCCTTACAGCCCCTCCCATCCTGCCACGTAGCTTGGTGCCACCATGGCCTCCTCCCTGTTTCTCATGAGGACCCCTCCAGGCACCACAAATCCAATACCTTCACTAAGACTCATTTGAAAAGAAAACAAGTAGAACACAGCCATCCCAGCTTCCCCCAGATGTTCCCTCTCCTGTTCCACATCCTCAGTTCTCTTGGCAAGTCCCCGTTTCATTTACTCTTCCTTTAGTATCCTGGTTTATATCCCCAAGAGTGAAAATATGCAATGGAAACTTGAGCTATGGAGTCAAACCATCGAAATCCTAATCCCGGCTCTGCCACTTACTAGCTAGTGACATTGGGCAAGTCACCTAACCTCTCAGAACTTTATTCCCTGTTAGTAAAATGAGGACAACTGTAATGTCTACTTCACAGGATGCCTGTGATTGAATCAGGCACGAATATAAAGTTCACAGCATAGTGCCCCACACTTAGTAAGCACTACCTAGGGTTAGCTATTGTTGGGATTATTACGATCATAATCATCATCACCTTCCTTGAAGGCAAAGGTGTTCTTTTCTGATCATTCTGTCTCAATGCAGGGAGAAGTCAAGGCCCAGTCATCCCAGATGCCAGGCATTACTAATCAAACAGAAACCCATGAGTCATGCTGGAGTCACCTGGGAACCACGAATTGGCCTAAACAGCCCAGACAGCTGGCTTAGTTAGCATTCTGTCATCCAATGACCAGGCCCCAATGCAATTCTATCACACCTCATCTACAGGGATGCCGCCTTCCTCTGCAACCATCTTCCTCAGGGCTGCCACTGTGCTGAGGATCGGCACGGCCAGGCCAACCCGCAGGAACCGCTGGCTCTTAGAGGGGAAGACCAAGGTGACACTCAAGAACCTGGAAAATAGGAAGGGGCGACACCCTTAAAAGACTGCCATGAACCGTGAATGACATTGTTGATAATGGATCAAGGCCGGGCGCAGTGCTCACACCTGTAATCCTAGCATTTTGGGAGGCTGAGGCAGGTGGATCACTTGAGGTCGAGAGTTCGAGACCAGCCTGGCCAACATGGTGAAACCCCATCTCTACTAAAAGTACAAAAAAAATTAGCCAGGTGTGGTGGCACGTGCCTGTAATCCCAGCTACTTGGGAGGCTGAGGCAGGAGAATCGCTTGAACCTGGGAGGTGGGAATTGTAGTGAGCCAAGATCGCACCACTGCACTCCAGCCTGAGCAAAAGAGCGAGACTCCATCTCAAAAAACAAACAAAACAAAAAACACAATGGATCAAGTTCAGCACATAGTTAATCTCCACTTCCTGGTTATGTCCCTGTACTTGGTACATTGTCACCAGGTGGCAGGGTAGAGCCAAGTCTTCTAAACTGCTTTTCCAGAGAGTTGGGGAAAAAGTATTTGATTAAGAATCACCATAGAGATGTTCAATCTCAAGGCTCTATTTGTTAAATAGATAAGCATAAACAGAAACAAACTCCAAAGTTTCTAAATTAAAGCAGTCAAGTTTTTGGTTTCTTTTTCAGTACAAATCAACACTACTGATGACATTCTCCTTAATGAGTCTCCTTTGGAAATCTCTACTTCCCCATCCCACCAGCATATGAAGGTCCACTCTAGCCCTATTTCCCTTGATCTGTACTCCACTAATTGTTCAAGTCACATAGGTAATTAATAGAGCTGGGATTTGAACCTGGACTGTCTGGCTCCAGAGTCAGTCATCTTAACCACTGTGCTGTGCTGTGTCAGGCTGTAAGTCTTAGATCACAACTATAAGTTAACATTACCCAGGCAGGGTGCGGTGGCTCACGCCTATAATCCCAGCACTTTGGGAGGCCAAGGCGGGTGGATCACGAGGTCAAGAGATCGAGACCATCCTGGTCAACATGGTGAAACTCCGTCTCTACTAAAAATACAAAAATTATCTGGGCATGGTGGCGCGCACCTGTAGTCCCAGCTACTTGGGAGGCTGAGGCAGGAGAATTGCTTGAACCCAGGAGGCGGAGGTTGCAGTGAGCGGAGATCACGCCATTGCACTCCAGCCTGGGTAACAAGAGCAAAACTCCGTCTCAACAAAAAAAAAGTTAACATTATCTAATGGTGTCACTGATAATACACAGTATAAGCCACATTGTAGTATAAGCCAACAGTTATATTTGTAATGCGGAAGACCAGCAGCACAGGATTTTAGAGCAGAAAGGGAGATTGAGTTGCCACGGAAGGCTTCTGAAGATGTCATGTCTTCAGCTGCATCCTAAAGGCAGGGGATGTTAACAGGCAGAGAGTAAGAGACATGGCACTTAAGGAGGTGGGGAACATAAAGAGGAATGCCTCTGTTCCAATGCCAGAGAAGGCACCCCACATGGGAGCTCACCTGCATGCCAGGACCCTGACATTGGCCATTTGCCTCAGTGGTCACTGCTAAGATTCGGGCTTACTTTTATAGAACTCAGCCATGGCACCTGTCACCCAGCACTACTTCCACTTTTCTTTTTTTCTCATCTTCCCCCAAACAACCCTTTCCCTCTTTCTTTGCTCCTTAAAGAAATCTTTTTCCTACACCTTCCCAAAGAAGAAAATAGATTTTTGAAATTGAAATTGAAATAAAGCTGGGAAAAGCAGGTGGCCACAGGTTTTCCCTAGTTAGCCCCTGTGTGATCAAGTGAGGCCAATGGGTCCGTGCCAGTTTCTGAACGGGCTACAGACCTAAGACTGGCAATAGTGCCAAACATTTGTAATTTCCTCCTTAGCGAGAGAAGGGACACAGTAACCTTCTACTCTGTCAATTTTAATAGTTGAATGTCATCCAGCTATAAGGCTGGTTTCCAGAGAAATGCTGGCTGAGAAGCAAAGGAAAGAAAATGGCAGGTGTGAGGGCAGAAGGTTCCCCTTAATGAGTAAGGATGGAAGTCAAGTTCACCAGGCAAGCCGCGACACTCACGTACCTCGTCTGGCGCAAGGGGATAGGTAGGGACACACACAGGAAAGGATCAAAGGTGTTGCTCTGTTTCAGGCAGTGGGGACAAGTCAAGGAAGACCTGCGAGGGTGAAGAACAGAGGCAAGTGTTTAACCACATGTAAACAATTTGGCAGTAAAATTAAATACAGAATTATCATTGCATTTCCACTTGCAGCGATTCCAGTCCTAGGTATATACCCAGAAGTATTGAGAATAGGTGTTCAAATACTTGGACACAAGCGTTCATAGAAGCTCTATTCACAATAGTTAAGATGGGAACAACCCAACTGTCCATCAACAGATGAATGGGTAAACAGAATATGGTACATCCACATAGTGGAATACAGCTCAGTCCTAAAAAGGCATGAACCCCTGATCCATACTACAATGTAGATGAACCTTGAAAACAGTACACTAAGTGAAAAAAGCCAGACACAAAAGCCCACGTATTGTATGATCCCATTTATATGAGGTATCCAAAACAAGTAATGCCATAGAAACAGAAAGCAACTTGGTGGTTGCCAGAAGCTGAGGGAAGGGAGGATGAGGTTGACTGCTTACTGGCTACCAGGTTTTATTTTAGGGTGACGAAGATGTTTAGGAACTAGGCGGTGGTGGCTGCACAGCATTGTGAATGTACAGGTCACTGAACTGTATGCTTTAGAATGCTTAACTTTATGTTACAGGACTTTCATCATCATTTTTTTAAAAGGGAAAAGAAAGTTTGGTGGCACATATGAGTGCAATGAATACAGGAAGGGAAGCTATAATGTGCCCCTGCCATAGAAACCCAGCATGCCAACTTCCAAGCTGAAGGGATCTCAGGGCCATCTCTGCCTTTGTTTCTCAGCCTCACTGTGCCCCAAACTACAGAAAACTTTTTTTAAAATTCCTATATCCAGGCCCCACTCCCAGAGACTGTTTCAAGGTGGGTAGAGAAAGGTACAGGCATCAACATTTTTCTAAAATGCTGAGAGCTTTTAAGCTCCACAAATGACTCTAGTGTTCACCCATAGTAGAGAACCACTGACAATGCCTACCCTCCTTATTGTACAGAAGAAACAACAATAAGAAATAGCTCCTTAAAGTAGTAGCTAACATTGAAATAGCGTTTACTAAGAACCAAGCTTCATTCTGAGTACTGAGCTTAGAGGAACCCATTTATCACCCATAGCAACCAATAGTATACTCATTTTACAGAAGAGAAATCTGAAGCACAGAGAGGTTAAGAAATTTGCTGAAGAAGACACAGCTCTTAAGAAAACTAGACTCAGTTTCCAGACTCCACACTCATATCATTCCTGTGTTCTTTAGTAGAAGTCAGTGAGACGTCAATTGGTTCAGGGGAGATATATGCAATGTTCACTTATATTCTTTCAACTCTGTTAGACTTAATACTCCCTTACTTTAAAATGGATCTCTGAAAGTGAAATGCAACTTTTATATTCCACATGTATGTGCCACTTTTCTTTCTCCAAGATAGAAGGGATTTCTACATGCTACATTACTAATCCCAAAATCTACATTAACTTCATGGAGGCCACAGAACAAGACCCCCCTGCCAGTCTGGCTCTGAGGTCCATTCTCTCAGCACTGGATGACATGACCGGGATAAGTGAGCAAGTAAACCAAAGCTGGTATCAGTACAGGTTTCCTGAGTCCTTGCGGAAAGTGCCCATCTCATTTGATTGGTTTTCCGCTGAGCAGACAAATAGGAAAATCCAGGGACAAACAGGAACATAAACGTGAGGGTGCCACTCGAGGCAATCCTGGGTGATCTGTCCATTGTAAGTCAGCGTTCTCGGGTACAACTTACCAGAACATCAACCTGATGGTAGAAAACATGCCCCAATACTGGACAATCCATCACTTCTGCTGCCTTGGTCATTTCCCTTTGGGAGACCCACGGTAGTGTTTTTATTGAAAGCACTGTTAGCCGGGCACGGTGGCTCACACCTGTAATCCCAGCACTTTGGAAGGTTGAGGCGGGCAGATCACAAGGTCAGGAGTTCGAGACCAGCCTGGCCAATATAGTGAAACCCCATCTCTACTAAAAATACAAAAATTAGCCAGGCGTGGTGGCACACACCTGTAGTCCCAGCTACTTGGGAGGCTGAGGCAGAACTGCTTGAACCTGGAGGCCGAGTTCGTGCAGAGATTGTGCCATTGCACTCCAGCCTAGGCAAAAAGAGCAAAACACCGTCTCAAAAAAAAAAAAGAAAAAAAAAAGAAAACGCCGTATTAGACAGTGAGCACCAGCCAGCCAGAAACCTAACATTTCTGGGGTCTCTTCTGCCACTCCACCTCTCCTGCAATCCTTCTACCCCTCTGTCCATCACGTACCTAGGCAAAAAATTGGCCTGAAGCATATACTTTGATGATTAGGAAATTCCCAAATTCCTATTTCACAAGTATATGAACCAATGAGAGAGAATGTTTTCCACTGATGTCTTCATGTTTTTCAGCCTACTAAAAGTATGATAGGTTGCATTTTTCTTGAAGAATTGCAACATATTAAACTGGTTCAGGGGCCAGGCACAGTGGCTCATGCCTGTAACCCCAGCACTTTGGGAGGCCGAGACGGGCAGATCACCTGAAGTTGGGAGTTAGACTAGCCTGACCAACATGAAGAAACCCCGTCTCTACTAAAAATAAAAAATTAGCCAGGCATGATAGCACAGTCCTGTAATCTCAGCTACTTGGGAGGCTGAGGCCGGAGAATTGCTTAAACCTGGGAGGTGGAGGTTGCGGTAAGCCAAGGTCATGCCACTGCACTCCAGCTTGGGCAACAAGAGTGAAACTCCATCTCAAAAAAACAAAAACAAAAAACAATAAACTGGTTCAGGAACATGACTTTTACATTGAGCCACCAACGCCTATCAGGTAGTAAGTGATGTGTGATTTGTAGAAAAAAAAATAGAATGGGCCAATTTTATATTTAAAGAATGAAAAAGTTGGCCAGGCACAGTGGCTCATACCTGTAATCCCAGCACTTTGGGAGGCTGAGGTGGGAGGATCATCTGAGGTCAGGAGCTTGAGACCAACCTGGCCAACACGGCGAAACCCCATCTCTACTAAAAATACAAAAATTAGTTGGGCGTGGTGGCAGGTGCCTATAATCCCAGCTACTTGGAAAGCTGAGGCAGGAGAATCACTTGAACCTGGGAGGCAGAGGCTGCAGTGAGCTGAGATCATGCCACTGCACTCCAGCCTGGGCAACGAGAGCAAAACTCTGTCTCAAAAAAATAAAGAATGAAAAAATATAATGTTTTCATAATAAACTATAGGAAAGATATGAAATACATCTATGTATCCGAGGTTGAGAAATGAGGACAGGCTGATGTGACCGATAGATCTGGAAGATAGAGGGGCAGCGTCACTTTTACAAAAAGCTCTGTCTATGTCACCAGGTTCGAGCAATACCCCAATGTGGTCTGACAATGCCTTCATCCTCACCGTTCCCTCCAGGACATTAACAGTCTTGCCCTGTTGTCTAGCAAGTGCACTCACAGGGAAAAGGAACAGAAAATCACCCCACTGCCTTTCAATGTTCACGAGCCCTTTTCCCTAAGGTATTCGTTCTCCTTGTCAAATTGCTTCTGTTAGAAATCTAATCCGGTCAATGCTACTAAAACTCAGAGCTGCGGTTTGCTTTTCCACCTGCTACAGATGCCCACAAATGAGCCCCAGGCCTTGCCCCTGCATTTCCTGTCACTCTGCCCTCTAACTGCTGCCCAATACACACGCATCTTTCACCTCAAACTCGGTCTACTTTACCTGCTCATTGGACAGTGGTTCTGATGTCTCTGCACCCAACAATAATTAAGCCAGTAAGTAAGCAAGATCTCACCTTTCTGAGATCTGTTCTGAGGAAGCCTTCAAAAACATCCTTAGACTTGCTGTGAATAAAGGTTATGATGAACATGGAGAAGTTGCGCACACACACACACACACACACACACACACACACACACACACTCCCTCCTCCAGCCAAAACTCCAACATAGCCACAACTGTTGGTTGTTAGAGTTGCAGACATTTTTATACTATGATGATAATCACATAGAATAACTGATTATCTTTGCTATAGTCCAGGATCTTCCATGCTCTAGTACTGGAGGTTCTTCTTCTCCCCCAGCCAAGGTCAAAAACTCAGCCCCTTAAAAGGGGATTAAGGGGAGATGCCTCTGAATTAACCCATGATAACACATCCTTCTCTCAATTTTATCAAGAAGGCTGATGCTATCCCAGGCAAGCCCTCCCCAGGGAGAGGAAGCCAGGAGAGAGTCAGGGACAGCAGGAGCCACCGGCCAGGCACTGCCCCTCCTGGCCACTGCAGAAAACCACCTCTCAGACCTCAAGGCATCCCTGACGACACTTTTTCTTTATCAACAGGCACAAAGCAGGCATTTTTAGCCATCACCAGTTCATCTTTAGCGTGAACACCTCGCCTCTTACTCATCGTGCTATAGGAAAAATACCCAAAGGGCACTGATGGTCCTTAATATCCAATCAGCTCAAATGTCACTTCCTCAGAAGTCCTCCCCACCCCCAACTCATCCCACACCAAGTCAGGCACGTACTTCAAAGCACGCTCGATTTTTCCTCCAAAGCACTTGCCAGTTATAATCATAGAAAAACCCAGGAGTCACCCTAGATTCTTATCTCTCCCTTAATCCCTCCACCCTTCAACCCATTAGAAAGACTGTGGTGAGGGGTGAGGGGTGGAGGGATCAATGGAAAGATTCTGACTCTCCAACCAAAAACATGCTCCAAATGCCTCCACTTCCCTCCATCTCTGTAATTCCAGCCACCATCACTCTCCCACTGCGACCACAGTGGCAACACTCACTGTTGCTCCTGCCTCCTCTTGTCTCCCTGCGTTGCTCATAAAAAGCAGTCACCTCTGGGCTAGGTGTGGTGGCTCACACCTGTAATCCCAGCACTTTGGAGTGGGGGAGGCAGGTGGATCACTTGAGACCAGGAGTTCGAGACCAGCCTGGCCAACATGGTGAAACCCTGTCTATGCTGAAAACATAAAAATTAGCCAGGCGTGGTGGTGCATGCCTGTAGTCCCAGCTACTTGGGAGGCTGAGGTAGGAGAATGGCTTGAGCATGGAGGTTGCGGTGAGCCAAGATCGTGCCATTGAACTCCAGGCTGGGTGACAGAATGCGACTCCATCTCCAAAAAAAAAACAACAGTCACCTCTGAAACCGATGAACTAATGAACTAGACCACTCCCTCCTTTAACTCTGCAGTGCCTTCCTATGCCTTTGAGACTAAAACCCACATGCTTGGACTGAAAACCTACCCTACCAGGTCCCCACCCACCTTTCCAGCCCATCTCCTACCTACTCAGCCCTTGGCAGCTACCTTGGCCTTTCCATTCCTTGAACTTGCCAGGATTACTCCCACTGCTGGCCCTCTGCCTGTGCTGTGTCCTCTGCCTGGAATACTCTGACCCTAGCTATTAACACGGTAGACTCCTTGTCACTCCATTTTCAGCTCCGCTGTCCCTCTGAAAAGAAGCCTCCCCTGCCTGCCTCACGGAATGTTGGCCACCTCCCCACCTCCCAAGTGACTCTATCTTTCCGCTGATGGCTATCACCAGTTGCTGTTTTCTTGTGCATTATCTAACATTCCCCCAGATAGAATGTGAGCTCCATGAGAACAAGGGCTGAATCTTGTTCACAGCAGAGAACCCAGCACAAAGTAGGGCGTGAATGAGATATCTACAGAATCAACAAGGATTCAGCCAGGAGTTCTACTCCTCATGGTAACTACTGGACCAAGCACAATAGCAGGCATTTGAATATTTGAAAGAAGGAAAAACGAGTATGTGGACAAGAGGGGAAATGAACAGAAAAATAGGCGAATTAATTGTACAAGGACACAAATGAATGTGACCTGCCAGCAATGATCGGTGACCTCTCCCTACTCTCTCTAACACGCCCTCACCTTATACTCTCCTGTCCCTCGTCCTAGATGTTCTTCTTTCTCTTCCCCTATGCTTTTCCTCTGTCTCATTTTCAGTTCTACACCCTGAAGACAAGATAGATGCCCTACAAGTGACTTTCATGGCCAGTCGCTTTCAAGGCTGGTGACCACAAAATCCAGGTTTCCTCTCTGCATACCTCCTGGAGGGTTACCACATCCAGGAAATGAGCAGGGCTTTCTTCAGACACGGACAGTGAAATCTGGGCTCGTAGAGGTGAGATCCTCTTTACCCTGTGCCTAAACTGCAAGCAGGAATGAGAGCCAACAGTCATTCCGGCTGTTTCTTCGGGGTCCCCCGCCCCAGTGAGGCAGAGAGTGAAAGAACATCTCAAGTGCTATAGATTTTTATGCACCAGTGGAAAGCAGCTGTTTCAAAGACTATTTGGTCTTCCTAAATAAACAATCAACCTTTAAAGACAGTCATTAGATCCTATTTATCTTTTCAGTGGTTATTGAATATAATATAAATCCTAAAATCAGGATAGTTTCTGGGCAATTTTAGGTGACCTCCTGCTGTGAAAATACAAAGAATACAAATCCCCAAAAAGAATGGAGGTAAATGGCTATAAGTAGGGAAATTCTTGAAGACCGAATAATTATTTCCCTGTTTGAAGAAAAGAAAATAAGAGAAGAAAACCACCTGGAGACCTCCAAAAAACCACTGCAGAGCAATGCAAAGGGAATATTATCCAGACAACTGAGAGGAAAGTATGGCTTTGAAATGATTTACTGCAACATCCAGAAGAAAAAACACAAAAAACTTTTTTGGTATCGACAGTAAACAGAGCTTCTGTGCAACTGAAGGAGCGACAGAGAATCACAATGAATGTACATGGTTAGTTGGAAAAACAACAGAAGAACTGTAAAGAAAGCAAAGGCAGGACTTGTCCTTTAAAGATATTTCAGAGGACAAATCCTGGTTCTGCCACTTACCATGTGTCCAGAGAAAAACCCCAACCTCCCAGATTTTAATACTCATCCCAAGACTTTTTGTAAGGCTTAAATATATAAAGACATACACACACATATAAACAAATACATGAATACATATATTGGCAACACACGGACACACACATGCACACATGAGTACACACACACACACACACACACACACACGCAGGCAAAGCGTCTTAGAGGAGGCTCTCTGTAACCAATGGCTTCCTCGTCTAAATCATAACCACTGTGCTCATTCCCACCTTTAAGCTTGCATTTGTTCTTGTCGAATATGTTCCCACCCATTCGTACTTCTATTCATCCTGCAGAGCCCAACAAAAGACACACTTCCTCTGAGAAACCCATGGGGGTTTCTCCCCTCTGACCTTTCAATGCTGTCAGTGCTTTCATTGAACATTATAACATTGAAAATATTCTTCCTTGTATGAGTCTCTGCACTTTCATATATAAGAGCTCAAGGAGAACACATACTTTCTAAAGTTAAAGGCTGTATGTTTTTTATTGTTTTTTATTTACCTTTTTTTTTTGTTTTTTTTTTTTTTGAGACAGAATCACACTGTGTTGCCCAGGCTGGAGTACAATGACAAAATCACAGCTCACTGTAACCTCGACCTCCTGGGCCCAAGTGATCCTCCTATCTCAGCCTCCCAAGTAGCTGGGACCATAGACGTGCTACCACACCCAGCTAGGTTTTCTGTTTGGTTTTGGGTACAGATAGGGTCTCCCTATGTTGCCTAGTCTGTATATATATTTTTGTATCCTCCATAATGCTGTGAACTCTTGAGCTCAGAATGACTTGTTGAGTTGGGCTCTCTAGAGAGAGAATAAACAGGAAGGGTCTCTCCAACTTCAGAGTGACTGCTTGCCAGTGAGATCCCAGCTCACATTTACCTTCTGTAGAATCACACTCTTATGATCCCTCCTTCAAGTAAGGTGGAGGGCCCAGTAGCCAAGAAGAAGGAAGAGAAGAAATAGTAAAGCTCAGAGACAATAGGAGTGAGTGCTTAATCAGGATTTATCATGGGAGAGAGAAGGGTGTGTGTGGTTTTGTTGTTTTGAAATCACGTTAAATCTGGCAATGGGAGACTGGTTACTAGGATGAGTTTGCTGAACCCCTGGGTGATACATTCTAAATACATCCCCATCTTACCTATATTGTGCTTGAAAGTGGCTTTGCACAAAGCTTTGACCTAAAGAAAGCTGAGCTGATGGTGACAGGCAGTTCTCAGAGGTTTTATTGGCTTCAGGTGGAAGCTGCAAAGAAATGAGGAAAGGAAGCCAGATTAGATACACCTCCTGTCACTCACACAAATGCTTCCAGACCACCAAGCCCATGCTTCCTCCTGGGCCCATATCATCCCTTTCTGGGTCTCTGTAGAAGTCTCACCATTCAGTGCTGCCTTTACCATAACTCGATGCTCTTTCAATCCCCTGACCTCCCAAATTCTCTCAGACAAGAAGTGTGTGTGTATTAGAAGAGCAAACCTGAGCCTGAACCTTGGCAGATGCTCACTCATTCTCACCAGCCTCACCTATTCCCTCTGGATGGACAACCCTGCACACTGTCTCTGTACCACTCGATTTCAATGTCTAGATGCCTCTTGTACATTTCTTTGGTTGGGTTTGCCATCACCTCAAACACATTCACACCAAACCTCTCCACCTGCCACCTGCCTGCTAAATCATTCCTGCCCACATTTTCCAGGGAGTCGGTTTTCACGTAAGTACTATCTTCTGCAGGCAAATGAGGTTTTTAGTTTTTCTGTTTGTTTTTGTTTTTGTTTTGTTTTGTTTTTGAGACAAAGTCTCGAAATCTCACTCTGTCACCCAGGCTGCTGGAGTGCAGTGGCATGATCTCGGCTCACTGCAACCTTTGTCTTCCAGGTTCAGACGAGTCTCCTGTCTCAGCCTCCCAACTAGCTGGGATTACAGGCAGCCTCCACCACACCTGGCTAATTTTTTGTATCTTCAGTAGAGATGGGGTTTCACCATGTTGGCCAGGCTGGTCTCAAACTCCTGACCTCAACTGACCCACCCACCTCAGCCTCCCAAAGTGCTGGGATTATAGGCATGAGCCACCAAGCCTGGCCAAGAAGCCTTTAGTTTTTCAGTTTGGTGCACAAGCTTCCTTCACTCCGTTTATCAGTCCCTGCGTCCTTTGCATTCCTCTTGTGTTTCCTTGTTTCGTGTGGCTGCTAGAGCAAGTTATCACAAACAGAGCGCTGTAAACAATAGCTTATTCTCTCACTGCATTGAAATCAAGGTGTTAGCAAGGCCACAGTCCTCCCAGACTCTAGGGGAGAGTCTGTTCATTGACTCTTCCAACTCTGGTGGCTGCCAGAGTTCCTTGCTTGTGACCCCATCACTCCAGTTTTCAAATCTAGCATCTTCAACTCTCTCTCTGCTCTATCTTCATGCAGCTTTCTCCTGTGTGTGTCTCAAATCTCCCCCAGCCTCTCTTTTACAAGAACATTAGTAGTGCATTTAGGGCCCACCTGGATAATCCAGGTTAATGGACCCCATCTCAAGATTCTTAATCACATCTTCAAAGTCTTTACCATAGAAGGTAATGATACGATTTGGCTGTGTCCCCACCCAAATAGCATCTTGAACTGTAATCCCCATAATCCCCGCATGTCTAGAGAAAGACCAGGTGGGAGGTGATTGGATCATGGGGGTGGTTCCCCCATGCTGTTCTAGTGTCAGTGAGTGAGTTCTCATGAGATCTGATGGTTTTATAAGGGGTGCTTCGCCCTTTGCTGCTCGCTCTTCTCCCTCCTGCTGCCTTGTGAAGATGGTGCCTGCTTCCCCTTCCACCATGATTGTAAGTTTCCTGAGGCCTCCCCAGCCATGTGGAACTGTAAGTCAATTAAATCTCTTTCCTTTGTAAGTTACCCAGTCTCAGGTATTCCTTTATAGCAGCGTGAAAACAGACTAATACAGGTAACAGCTACAAGATGCAGCAATTAGGATCTCATATCTTCGGGAGTCATTTTTTTAGCCCATGTCACCCCAGGGCTTCTGTGTGCCCTAATGCCACCAACCTCCCCTGGACCCCTACCACTTCCAAAATGAGTTATTCAACCTTCCTAGTTTCCCTAAATTTATTCTTCACACCCTACCCATTCTCTGCCACACATGGGATACATTTTTTTAATTAAGGCCCTGTTACGCCAAAATTTCTGTCCTGGAAGAGGTCAGAAATTTCTGTCCTGGATTGTCCTTACGGGCAATCCAGAATCAAAGCCATTCATAATATAAAGCCATTTAATAAAATATAAACTTACCTATATAAATGTCTATGTAAGGTCCCACATAAAATATACCCTAGAACAGCATCTCTCAAATTTTTCATCATCATGCCCCTCCGGGAGTCTTTTTAGACATTTTTTCCTAACATTCTCACCATGAAACTTGCATACCATAGATACACTGTGTATGTGTCTATGTATACCTTTAGAAGAACAGGCAGGCAGTGAGTTGTATGTAAAGACCTGGGTGAAATTAGAGGTAAATGTTGAAGGATTTTAGAAAGGATATGACAGAACCAGGCAAAAGGAACATATGTGAAGCATCTGGGGTAAGGTGTGCAATTTACTTCAAAGTACATCCAAAAAATAAGATGAGGGGAAAAAAAGATATGAGTAATGAGTGGATAGAGAGACAGATGGGTAAATGTGTGATAAAGCAAATTTAGTACAACATAAGTTGTAGAATCTAGGTGATGACGATGAGTGCTCACTGCATAATTAATTCAACGTTTCCATATGTTTGAAATTTCTCATAAAATATTGAGATGAATAAGTTATGAGTGCTCAAAATGGTCATTCTTATATGTCTCAATACTTTATGACACTCGATTTGCCTAGAATACAGGATGTGCAAAGGGAAGTTGAAAACAGGGCTGGAGAGTGAGTCTGGTGACACAATGGGTGGGGACTCCTATGACCTAAGAGAGACTACCTGGCTTAGTGAACAGCATGGTACCAGGGTCAAGAATGTCCAAATAAGACTGGGCACAGTGGCTCATGCCTGTAATCCCAGCATTTTTGGAGGCCGAGGAGGGTGGATCACCTGAGGTCAGGAGATCGAGACGGCCTGGCCAACATGGTGGAACCCCATCTCTACTAAACACACACACACACACACACACACACAAATTAGCCAGGCATGGTGGCAGGCACCTGTAATCCCAGCTACTTGGGAGGCTGAGGCAGGAGAATCACTTGAACCCTGGAGGAGGAAGTTGCAGTGAGCCAAGATCGTGACATTACACTCAGCCTGGACAACAAGAGTGAAACTCCATCTCAAAAATACAAACACACGGCCGGGTGTGGTGGCTCACACCTGTAATCCAAGCACTTTGGAGGCCAAGGCGGGTGGATCACCTGAGGTCGGGAGTTCAAGACCAGCCTGACCAACATGGTGAGACCCCCGTCTTTAAAAATAAATAAATAAATACAAACAAACAAACAAAAGAATGTCCAAATCCCCACACCATCACTTGATTACAAGTTACTCAACTGCTCTGATTCAGCTAAAAAAAAAAATTACTTAATTTCTTTGCTCCATGATTTCCCAACTGTAATAAAGGGATAATAACAGAAACTGTCTGATAGGGATGCATTGAGTATTTAAAGAGTTTATATATATATATAAAACATAAGGCTGGGGATGGTGGCTTATGCCTGTAATCCCAGGTTGAGGTGGGCGGATCACCTGAGGTCAGGAGTTTGAGATCAGCCTGGCCAACATGGTAATACCCCATCTCTACTAAAAATACAAAAATTAGCCTGGTGTGGTGGCACATGCCTGTAGTCCCAGCTACTCAGGAGGCTGAGGCAGGAGAATTGCTTGAGCCCAGGAGGTAGAGGTTGCAGTGAGCCGATATCGCAGCACTGCACTCCAGCCTGGGCGACAGAGCGAGACTCTGTCTCAAATAACAACAATAATGATAATAATAATAATAGATCATATCTATAAAATA
Organism: Cheracebus regulus; assembly: GCA_963574635.1. NCBI lineage: Eukaryota > Metazoa > Chordata > Mammalia > Primates > Pitheciidae > Cheracebus > Cheracebus regulus. The sequence continues at coordinate 11,842 of CAUYQU010040071.1, read as the reverse complement.
CTTAGAACCGTGCCTGACACAAAGCACAGTGTAGGTGGCAGTTGTTGTCACACAAGGGGAAGTACCTGACGAGTTTTGAACTCAGGTGGTAGCAAGGTGCTGGGAGAGATGCTTTAATTTGACAGCTACTGACTTCCAGATGAAGAAATATAAGTTTGGAGGCTAGGACCCAGATTAGGATGCTCAAGATTTCAGGAAACAACAGGATACCGTAGAGCAGGAACCATGAAAATGAAAAGGAGGGGTGGATTTAGGACACCTGTGGATGTAGCTCACCACTCAGCCCCTGACTAGGGGAGCAGAGGAATGTGATCAACCCCAAGGATCCAGTCTGGTGACTGGACAATACCCATTCCATTCACAGAAAGGCAAAGTCAAAAGGAGATGTGGGTTTGGGAGGGGCATTCTCTGTCTGAGGTGACTCAATATCCAGGCGGAGACATTCATGACAAATAGGTGAAGGGCATTCGAGGAGCTAACTTAGATGCATAGTGGACCCGGCATATTTTGACTGCCCCATATCCACTACTCCTCCTTTGGTGGTAGTAACCCCCATTTTGGAACCCTGAATCCAGTCCATACATGGGGAGGGCTCTTTAATCAGGGATCCTGCCCTCACCTGGCCGTGGATAGGCCCATGACCCAAGCAAGCCATACTGAGATGCTCCTACTCTGAATGTGAATCATGAACCCAGTGGCCAAAGGCTGAAAACATTTATGCAGGCTGTGCTGTCCAGGGAAGAGAATGGAGCAGTTGCTGCTGCTGAGATACCCTCAGAGCTATCTGATTCTTGACACTTCCAAGCTTGTCCTTCAGCCTTCCCTGTCATCCAGCGTGAGGCTCCTTGGCCTTCTCCTAAGTTCCATTCTTGTTTGAGTCAGCTCAAGTTGGTTGCTGTTGTTTGCAACCCAAGAATTCACAGTGACACAGGATACTTCTGAACAGCATTGGGAGGGACTGTGGACAGGATCACCCAGGGAAGGGCATGGAGAAAGAAAATCCTGAAAGAGGCTGGAGTGATTGGCAGCAGGGGGTCATTCACAAAGCACGGATGATGAGTCAAACACGCTGGCTCTGCTCTGTTAGCCGAATGACACTCAGCCTCTTTCTCTGAGCCTCATTCTCCATCTAACACATCAACTTCATGGAGCTGCCATTAAAATCATAAGGGGTGACCCAGATGGTGGCTCACGTCTGTAATCCCACCACTTTGGGAGGCCAGGGTGGAAGAATTGCTTGAATCCAGGAGTTTGAAACCAGCCTGGACAATATAGTGAGACCTTATCTCTACAAAACATAAAAAAATTAAGCAGGTGTGCTGTGCATGCCTGTAGTCACAGCTACTCCGGGGGGCGCTGAGGAAGGAGGATCACTGGAGCCCAGGAGGTCAAGGCTGCAGTGAGCTACGATCACTCCACTGCATTCAGCCTGGGCAACAGAGTGAGACCCTATCTCAAACAATGAATAAATAAAAATAAACAAAATCGCAAGAGATGACATGTATTGTGTATCTTCCCTACACACAGTCTGTGCTTAATACATGTCGGCTTCCTGCTCCTCTCCCCAGCCTCATCCCCTACTTAATTCTGCAAAAGTGGCATTTTCTGGAAAGCAAACTGGCAAAAAGATTGTGTTAGTGTTTCTAACAGGGTAATAAAAATGTGTCCTCTTTGCAGGATGAAAACATTTGAGAATCAGTACATTAACAGAAAAGAAAGCGGCCCTTATGGTTTTTATTCCGGTTTCAAACAAATCTCGCTACATGGCTTTCCTACATCTTGAAAACAGAAATAACCTCAAAGTGAAAAAATCAGAGTCGCACAGAGGACAGTAGCTTTCCTTCTAGGAAAGGGAAAATGGAGTTTCACACCGGATAATCCCAACAGCTCTGTTCTCTACCTTCAAGCGTACACAGCCGGGCCTCTGCGGGCTGACCAATTTTCTGAGAGCAAATTTCAGGGGAGGCTTTGACCCCAGACAGAGAAAGAGATCTTTTCTGGTTTCAATCAGGTCAAACTGAGGGTGGGGTGCCCTCCTCTCTCTGGCCAACAGCCACACCCTGGTCTGGCCTGGCTGGTCTACTCCTCACATACCTGGCCCCTTAAGAAACAGGAGGCAGCTGGAGAGATGGAGGCCAGGGAGCAAGGGGCGAAGAGGTCTGGAATCAGGCTGCAAGCTTGGCAGGCCTAGTCAGGTTGGGCCCTGTCAGCTACGTAGGAGTCTGGATTTTGTTCTATGTGCTATTGGAAGCCAGTGGGGAAATTTAAGCAGAAGAGGGACGAGCTCTTATTTCCTTTCTATCTGGCTGTAGTGTGGAATATATTGCAGTGGGACCTATTCAAAATTGGAAAACCAATTATGGCTGCTTTTACTTGTGTCTTGAAGTTGTTAAAAAGAATAATTGGCTGGACGCAGTGGCTCACACCTGTAATCCCAGCACTCTGCGAGGCCAAGGTGAGCAGATCACGAGGTCAGGAGTTTGAGACCAGCCTAGCCAACATAGAGAAACTCTGTCTCTACTAAAAATAATTAGCCGGCCATGGTGGCGTGTGCCTGTAGTCTCAGCTACTCAAGAGGTTAAGGCACAAGAATTGCTTGAACTCAAGAGGCGGAGGTTGTGGTGAGCCAAGATTGAGCCACAGCACTCCAGCCTGGGTAACAGAGTGAGACTCCATCTCAAAAAAATAAATAAATAAAACAAAAAGAATTCTCGCCAGGACTTCTTGGCTTAAATAAACTCAATGTTATCTCCAAGAAAGTTCTGGGGGTGGTGCACCACAATTAGAAACAAAGGTTCTAGGCTGGGTGTAGTGGCTCACGCCTGTAATCCCAGTGCTTTGGGAGCCCGAGGCCAGCAGATCATGAGGTCAGGAGTTTGAGACCAGCCTGACCAACATCATGAAACCCCGTCTCTACTAAAAATACAAAAGTTAGCCAGGCATGGTGGCATGCACCTATAATCCCAGCTACTCAGGAGGCTGAGGCAGGAAAATTGCTTGAACCCAGGAGGCGGAGGTTGCAGTGAGCAAAGATCACGCCACTGGACTCCAGCCTGGGCAACAGAGTGAGACTCCATCTCCAAAAAAAAAAAGAAAAGAAAAAAGAAACAAAGGTTCTACAGCAGTGGCTCTCAACTTGGTTAGGGGGATGGTGATTCTGTCGCCATCCCCATTCCCATCCCAGGGGATATTTGGCAATCTCTGAAGACATTTTTGGCTATCACAAAAGTCAAATGCCTAGTCTAGATGCCTACTAGCCTGGTATCTAGTAGGTAGGGGGTTCTAGTCATGCTACCATGAACAGGACAGCCCTCCTCAGAAAAGAATGAGCCGGCCACAAACATCCAACAGTGTTGAAGTGAAGGAATCCTGTTACAGAGTTGAGTTTACTAGATTTGGGTCCTAGCTGTCTCATTTACTAGCTGTGTGACTGGGGACAAGTTACTTAACCTCTCTGAGATCTTCTCCACCCCTAAGCCCAATGCCTTCTCCTGCTAACAAGAGATAGAAAAGGAAAATTGAAAGGCTATCTATCCTACCTACCTTACAAGGAGGAAGACCTGCCTGGTATAACCAGGGAGAGAGGAAGGAAAAAAAACAGGCTAAGAGGCTTTTCCTATGCAGCCAGCAGGAGGAGATACCACCTATCTCTAAGTCTCCTCTCTCCCACCATGGGAAATTGAGAAAGCATGAGGAATGCTTTAGGGAAAGGAATCTGGCACACTGGCTTTGGAATAGACAAATCCAGGTTTATTTCTATCTCTACCAAGTAGAATTTGAGTGACCTTGAGCAACTTAACCTAAATTTCCATTAACTGTAAAATGTGAGTTATCTTTATAATAGTAAAGCATGATAATTAATTTAGTCAATCACTTCAAGAGTTTATTGTCTACTCTGTCAGGTAGAGAAATAAATCATAAAAGCATCAAGTTAGATGCCTGGCACTAATAAACATTCAATAAACAGTATATTTTTAAAAATATATATCCTTCTGATTTCAAAATGTGTTCACTATAAACTTGAGGAATATACAGTATAGTAGACATATGTTTATCTGCTCAGCATTCCTTTCTTTGGGGAAGCAAACTGTTCCATTTCTATAAAAGCTCTCCTTGGCCCACGTTCACCCCCACAGGCATGCAACCCAGCTGCACCCAATTAGAATATTCCATCCTTCTGGCCACATGCCCAGGAATGGACATGTGAACCAAGCTGAGACAATCAGACTCTTCCCTGGGCTTTTTCTGGAATCCCAAGCTCTAAAGACTACGTGAGCATTGCAGAAGGCCATCTTGTTACCATCTGGGTATAGCCAGTCTGAAAATGAAGCCAGAGACAAGGGATAGAGACACAAAGACCTGTTGACGTTGTCTGAGTCCCTGGATCCAGCCCTACCTGAAGCTGGTTTGACCCTTGGACTTGCAAGTTATAAAAGTCAACAAGTGCCCTTTCCTTAAGTAGGACCAAGTTAAATTTCTGTCACTTAGAACTAAAAGGATCAGAATAAGATAAACAGAAAATCATGGTAAGTAAAAGAAATCACCCATAATCTCACAAACCAGAGAAACTACCATGACCTTTGAATGTGTGGTCCTCCCAGGTTTTACTGTGGTGATTATTTGCTTTGATTCATTTGTATGTTTTAGAAATGACTAGGGTGATTATTTTTAAAATAAGAAAATAGGCTTTCACACCAGTGGGCTTGAATCCTGACTCTGTCTTTTACTTAGTTGTGTTGTCCTTTACTTAGCTGTGTTGCAATATAAGTAACAATATATCAGAAGGTGACCTAACCTCTCTGATATACGGAACATATATGGTTATGTTCTCCTTTTCTTGAAGTTGTAAGATGACATTTTAAAAGAGAAAGAAAAACAAAAGTAACAGCTGGAAAACATAAATGAAACAGACAAACAAGAAAAAAAGACTAAGCTTCCTGTACTGTTCATTCTTTATTACAATAGAATGATGGGCTCCAAGCACATACTGAAGGGACGGGAAGGTGATGGTTGAAAGATCTAAACACTTTCCAAGGGTTTTTTATTTGATTAATGAAAAGCCTGAGAATACGTGTCCAGATTTAAAACAAAACCAAAAAACTGGTCAAACAGTTCTCATGGCTACATCTGGATCAGCCATGCGATACATCAAAAGTTATGTTATTGATTAATTATCAAAGCTCATGAAACTTTTTTCTATTACAGTAGATTATTCGTGGATGTTTTTAAAGTAACTTTGCTCACTCACTGAGATGGAATTATCAAAGGTCATGAAACTTTTCCTCTATTACAGCAGATTATTCACAGATGTTGTTAAAATAACTTTGCTCACTCATTTATATGGTTTGGCTCTGTGTCCCCATCCAAATCTCATCTCAAATTGTAATCCCCACATGTCAAGGGAGGGCCTGATGGGAGGTGATTGGATCATGGAGAGGTTTTCCCCGACGCTGTTCTTGTGATTGTGAGTGAGTTCTCACGAGATCTGATGGTTTTATAAGGGCTCTTCCCCCTTCACTCTCTCTTTCCTGCCACCTTGGAAAGGAGGTACTTACTTCTCCTTCCACCATGACTGTAAGTTTCCTGAGGCCTCCCCAGCCATGTGGAACTGTGAGTCAATTAAACTTCTTTATAAATTATCCAGTCTCAGGTATGTCTCATTTTTTTCTTTTCTTTTCTTTTTCTTTTTTTTTTTTTTTTTTTTTTTTTGAGACAGAGTCTTGCTATATCACTCAGGCTGGGGTATAGTGGCTGATCTCAGCTCACTCTGCCTCCCACATTCAAATGATTCTCTTGCCTCAGCCTCCCGAGTAGCTGAGATTAGAGGAGAGTGCCACCATGCCTGGCTAATTTTTGTATTTTTAGTAGAGATGGGGTTTCACCACGTTGGCCAGGCTGGTCTTGAACTCTTAACCTCAAGTGATCCCCCTGCCTCGACCTCCCAAAGTGCTGGGATTACAGGTGTGAGCCACCACACCCGGCCTCAGGTATTTCTTTATAGCAGCATGAGAATGGACGAATGCTTTCATAATATAATAACTTCATTCTCTTTTACTTTCTTAAGTGGGAGATAAAGGACTAGCATTACAGCATAAGCCATCATTGAGCAAAGTCCATAAAGACATAACTGATTAGCTATGCTTTCGACAAATTATTGTGGTGCTTTCCTCCTCTGAAAGGTCTGGGGTTTCATCAAAACCTGGGGATGCTAAATGCACATGTGTAAAAATCATCCATCCTGTGTCTTGAGAGAAAAAGTTAACGGTGCTCTATAGAATACATACATGAGAAAGCAATGTTAGAGTTCAAACGGTACTGTCTGCAAATAAGGAATGGTACTCATGGCCTTGGATGGCCACACTAATGTACGGAATACAGACCAAAGGAAAGCCTTTCCATATTTTAGTCAAAATGAAACTCTGTTCATTCATATCACTGGAACAAAGAGAATGAAAAATACTAGAATGGGAGGAAATGCCTTGTCTGAAACAAACATAGATAAGAGCAGGGAGCAGGGAACAGATTGTGTGCATAGTAGCCAGAATATATAGGAATCTAAGAATCTCAATTTCAAGATTCAGTTTTGAGGAGCTGAGTCGACATTTAAAAGAAAAGAAGAAAATCCAGGCCATTGTGTTGTTTTGAGAGTGACCGACCTTCTCTGACACCGACCCTCGGGATGAACCCTCCAGGTCCTCATGTACACGATCCAGCAACCAGAGCAGGAATTCCAGAGCGTCGTGCTGGGAATTGCCTTGGAACTGAGAGCCATACTTGGAAACTGCATTCTGAAAGGAAAAAAGGGAATTCAGAGGTGAATTTGGCCCCTTATACAACCAAATGAAGATTCTGTGAGCACCAGGTCTACCAAGTGGTCATTATTCACCCCTGACCTGGGATGACAGCATGCAAACAGCCAGGATAGAAATGTTCTTTCTTGCCAAAGTCTACCCTTCTGGGGCAATGTCCCCAAACGGTATGAGGGTCTCTGTATATGGGAGAAGAAGTTTTGTTTCCAGAGGACTGCTGATGTATGTCCTATCCTTTGAAAACCCACAGGGTTGTCTCTGTTGAATATTTTGATACTGTTGACCATCTGCCCCCACTGGTCTAGTCTCACTCTGTCTCCCTCTGTTCACCTATGTGGTGAGCAGCCTTCTCACCCTACTTTCTCTCTCTCGCTGATTTTATTCATTCTGATAGCTTCCACTCTCTCTTCTTTCAGAATATCCACATTTGCAGTGGAGTTGATTTCCTTAAATACCATGTATGTAGCTCCTCTACTGCGTCTTTCTAATATGTATGAAATTTAAGGATACAAACTTGTTTCTGTGGGTTAGATCATCAGATGGTTGAGCCAGCCCTTCACTCCTTTGACAAATATGTATTGAGTGCCAACCACACGCCACACACTATTCTAGGGACTGGGAATACAACAGTGAACAAAACAGATAACGACTCACTGCCCTCGTTGTGTTTCCATTCTGGGTACCCCTCGCACTGTCCTTCTGTTAAACTGTGTAGCAATTTTGTCATTTTCTGCATACATGCCCATTCCAGCTTTTTAAAAGTTTATTTCAAAGAGTAATATATGCACATCCTAAAAAACAATAATTCAATTTAAAAAAGGATGATAATAGTCTTCTTTCTACCTGGCCTCCATTCCATGGTACCCCTTCTCAGGGGGCAATCACTTTTACCAGTTCCTTAAACATCTTTCCAGGGACTTTTGTCATACATGTGTAAGCATACGGACATCTGGGTGGAAGCAAATCACTTGTCCGTGTGTGCACACATGCATATGCACACAGCACATTACGGCTGTGGGCCCCACTCTTAGACTGCAGAGCCAAGCCTCCAGCCTCATCCCACGCAACTGTGTTCTCTGTTAACGCCTGCCAAAGGGACTGGTCTTAGCAAAGCTGAGGACCAGGACAATCCTTTCCACTGTCATTCAAATCAAATGGTCTGGGCTTTTTTTTTTTTTCCTTTCTTTCTTTTAATTTTCCCTTGAGATTTAAGAGACTTTAGAGGTCGGGCACAGTGGCTCATGCCTGTAATCCCAACATTTTGAGAGGCCGAGGTGGGTGAATCACTTGAGGTCAGGAGTTCGAGATCCGCCTGGCCAATATGGTGAAACCCCATCTATACTAAAAATACAAAAATTATTCGGGCATGGTGGCAAGTGCCTGTAGTCCCAGCTATTCAGGAGGCTGAGGTGGGAGGATTGTTTGAGCCCAGGAGTTCTGGGCTGTAGCGTGCTATGCTGATCAGGTGTCCGCACTAAGTTCGGCATCAATATGGTGACCTCCCAGGAGCAGGGGACCACCAGGTTGCCTAAGGAGGGGTGAACCGGCCCAGGTTGGAAACGGAGCAGGTCAAAGCTCCCGTGCTGATCAGTAGTGGGATCGCGCCTGTGAATAGCCACTGCACTCCAGCCTGGGCAACAGAGCGAGACCCCATCTCTAAAAAATAAAATAAAATAAATACAAAAATTAGCTGTGGTACATGTCTGAAATCCCAGCTACTTGAGAGACTGAGGCAAGAGAATCGCTTGAACCCAGGAGGTAGAGATTGCAGTGAGCAGAAATCGCACCACTGTTTTCCAGCCTGGGTGACATAGTGAGACTCTGTCTCAAAAAAATAAAAATAAAGGAGACTTTAGGATGAGACAAAGCAAAAATGCAAGATTCAATTAATTGAAATGATGGTTCTGACTTTTTTTTTTTTTTTTTTTTTTTTTAAGACAGAGTTTCACTCTTGTTGCCCAGGCTGGAGTACAATGGTTCAATCTCAGCACACTGCAACTTCCTCCACCGGAGTTCAAGTGACTCTCCTGCCTCAGCCTCCCAAGTAGCTGGGATTACAGGCACCCACCAGCACACCCAGCTAATTTTTGTATTTTTAGTAGAGATGGGGTTTCACCATGTTGGCCAGGCTGGTCTTGAACTCCTGATTGCAGGTGATCCGCCTGCCTTGGCCTACTAAAGTATGGCTCTAAGTCTTTATGCCAATCACATTAGTTTGGATTCTCCCCCCAGGCTTCTCTGCACATTCATTCCCAAGTAGGGCTACCAGATTTAGCAAATAAAAATACAAGATGCCCAGTTCGATTTGAATTTCACATAAACGATGAATATATTTTTAGTAGAAATATGTCTGTTCTATGCAATATTTGGGAAGTATTTACACTAAAAAGTTATTCATTTTTTATCTGCAATTAAAAGTCAGCTGGGCATGGTGTATTTTTCATCTGGCAACCCTACCCTCAAACAACCCTCAGACCCATCTTCTTGTACCAACATTCTCTTCTGGGTGAGCAGCCACCCCTTCCAAATGAAATCTCTAAAACCAGCTCATCCCCTTAATGTAGTGTAATCTTTCAGGTTCTCTTTCATATCAGTCAGCTGTCAAGGAGTCTGGATGCTGGCTCCCAAATGTCTCCACCCTTCCCCTATAGAAGAGTCTCATTCCAACTGCTAAGTTCCACTTATAGCTGGCCCAGACAACAATATCTACCTAGGTTCACCCCTTGCCAACCCACTAACTTCATGGTAGAGCAGACCAATTTTCCTACAGCTTGGCTGGCTATTGTCATGCCTTGACTCTAAATCCTTCCTTACTTTCCTCCTTACCACCAAATCGTCCAAGCACCCTTTCTGGTTCAGCCCCAAGCCACGTCATTCCATATTTCAAAGCTCCAGGTAACTAATCCACCTAGCTGCCCAAACATGCTTTCCTAACTCTGCAGTCTAGACCTTTACTTTTTTTTTTTTTTTTGAGTCAGAGTTTTGCTCTTGTCACCCAGACTGGAGTACAGTGGCATGATCTTGGCTCACTGTAACCTCCACTTCCTGGGTTTGAGCGATTCTCTTGCCTCAGCCTCCCAAGAAGCTGGGATTACAGGCGCCTGCCACCACACCTGGCTAATTTTTGTATTTTTAGTAAAGACGGGGTTTCACCATGTTGGCCAGGCTGGTCTCGAACTCCTGACCTCAGGTGATCTGCTCACCTCGGCCTCCCAAAGTGCTGGGATTACAGGCATGAGCCATCGTGCCTGGCCTAGACCTTTGCTTTTGTTCTTCCTTCCATGTGAAATCTATTCCTCTCCAGTTAATCATGATGATCCTTTAAGACTGACACTTCATCTTAGCCTGGCTACAGTACCTGACCATCTTTCCAGAAAGGAAGTGACAACTTCAAGAAGCAAGACAAGATAGGGACTTAAAAATGTCCCTCTCCATAAACAGCAATTCCACTTTTGGAGATTTCACCTAAGGAAATGAGAGATACCAGCAGAGATGTCTTTATGTATCAGTTATCTGGGTGAAAACTTAAGACACAATCATATTCGATGGCCTTAAAATTCATGACTGAGGAAATACAAATGATAAAGAAAATAATAATCTGGTCATAAGAAGAAAAAAAGTGCAAAAATACATATTTGAGATTGTTTTGTGTATATATTTCTAGATAGAAAAATAAAAGACCAGAAAACACATGGCAAAATAGTAGCAAATCGTTCATAGAATAATGGGATCATGAGCAGTTTTTTTTCATTTTCATTTGTAAATGACAAAGTTTTTTTTAACAGTGTTTAAAAGTTTTTTTGTCTTTTTCCAATTATAAAGTATTTGGCAGGTATTTCTCAGAATTTTTTTTTAAATAACCTACTGATGACTACAGAAGTCATTCCCATAGAAAGTCTATGGAAACAAAACTAGAACCACATAAAGCAGTTCCCAAGCAGTTAACTAGCTTGGGAAGAATGAACTGCAGTATTTGGTTACTTATCTCACATCTTCCTTTTTTTTTTTTTATGTATTATACCTTAAGTTCTGGGGTACACATGCAGATTGTGCAAGTTTGTTACACATGCCATGGTGGTGGTCTGCTGCATCCATCACCCCATCATCTACATTAGGTACTTCTCCTAATGCGATCCCTCCCCAATCCCCCCACCCCTTGCTATTCCTTCCCTAGCCCCCACCCACCTGAGGTCTTGTTATGTTGACCAGGCTGGTCTTGAACTTGAACTCCTGGCCTCAAGTGGTCCTCCCATCTCAGCCTCCCAAAGTGCTAGGATTATAGGCATAAGCCACCATGCCCAGCCCTATATTTGACTATTTCTCTCCTTCAACATGGTACAACTCTATCTGTGTGTATGTTGTCTTTCCCAAACATTGATAATTTTTAACATTTCTTATTAAAATGATTTCTAGTTATTTCATATTTCTGGTTGTTTTATTAATAAAAATCTAATTTTATATGTTCTAAATGGTTATTCCTTTGACTTTCTACCTTCCATCTGATGTCATTAACGACAGTAATAAAGCTAAAATAACGATTTCTACAATGTTTTAGTGATTTTCTTTGTGCAATATTTTTTACTCCATTTCCATTTTACATCTTACTGATTTGTCCAGAACTTTCAAAACACAAGAGTGATGAAGAAGGTATCCTTGTTTTTAAAAAGCAATGTCTCCAGTATATCACTGTAGAGCTAAAATTGATGCTTAAGCACATAACCTAATATAAATTCCAAATGGCTAAAATTTTTAATATAACCATAGAAAAGGCAGTACACAAAATCAAATATTTATCAAAAGGTATGATACACCATTTAACCCAGCAATCCTATTACTGGGTATATACCCAAAGGATTCTAAGTCATTCTACTATAAAGACACATGCACACGTATGCTTACTGCAGCACTGTTCACCAGAGCAAAAACTTAGAACCAACTCAAATGCCGATCAATGATAGACTGGATAAAGGAAATATGGCACATACAATGAGCATATGAAAAAATGCTCATCGTCACTGATCATTAGAGAAATG
>CAUYQU010040070.1:0-35730 GCA_963574635.1 Cheracebus regulus | reverse complement strand
TGGCTCCTCTGCCGGGAATCTCCCGGTCTGTGGGCAACAAAAATTCGTCGGAAAGTGCGGCGTCCACTCGTTCTCTGCGCTTTCACTGGGAGCTACATTCCTGAGCTGTTGCTAATCGGCCATCTTGGATCTCTCTCTGTTCACAATTCTTTGCTATAAACAGTTTTGTGGATATCCTTGTATATACGTGCAAACATTTATCTAGGTCATATGCATAGAAGTAGAACTGCTGGGTTGAAGTATATTCATATTTCGACTTTACTAGATATTGCTAAATTACTGTCCAACGAGGACTTGAGCAAATTTACAGGTCTAACTGCATAAGAATTTTCATTTTTCCACATCCTCATTGGCATTTGGGCTTTCTCATTTGTGAAATATTTGTTCTGCCCTTTTTCTCTATCAGGATTGTTCATTTCCCATTATATGTACATACGCATACATACATATCTTAAGTGAATTTTATATATTCTTAAATACTGTACTTACATACTTTATGTATTTAAATTTTTGTGTATATCTTATATCTGAGTGTATTTATATCTATATATATATATCTTAAGTATAATCTTTTACCAGTTGTATGAGAATACTTTATTATAAGCTTTGGCTTGCTTACTTTTTGCTTTATGATGATTTTTAATATAAGTACATTTAAAATTTTAAAGCAATCAAATATGTCCGTCTTTTCCATTTTGTTTAAGAAATACTTTTTTACTTAGAAGTGACAGACTATTCCCCTATATTTTCTTCGAAAGCTTAAAGTTATACATTTCGTATTTGGTTCTTTAATATATTTAGAATTTGTGGTGTGAGACAGGAAATCTAAATTTATTTTAGTCCACATGGATAATCAATTATCACAGCACCTTTATTATAAAATTTATTCTTTGTCTATAAGTTATAATGCTACCTTTCTCCTATATCGTATTTCAATGTATGTTTATGTCAGTTTCTGGTTTCCTGTTGCATAACATCAACCTTCGCATTTAACCATAATACTAAACTCTCATATTAATCTGGATAAATTGCCTAATGTTTCTCTTATTATTTATGATAACATTTTTAACTGAAAATAAAGACAACATTTTTTCCTTTTCTTTTACCTCTCTTTCTTTTCTAACTGTACAGTTGGGCTCTGAGTGCCTAGGGACACTCTTCTCTTCTGACCTCTCGCTCTTTCAGCATCAGGGAGGCCTCAGGGAGGACAGTGGACCTTCTCTAACATTGGTCCCAAACAGTTGAACCTAGAGGAGAGAGAGAAGGCTGCCTCTCACTCTAGCACTTAGTGTCAGGCATGAAAAGCATACTACTCTTAATTCCCTGCAGTATGGTTACAAAGAGATTTTTTAAACTTGACCATGTGCCTGTGTAAGGAAATTGCAGTACAATAAGTGACTTGCAATCACAGCCCCCTTCTCCCCATCCTCCTGGAGTCCTTTTGTGACAGAGACCTTATCCAGAAACCTTGGTCTGGCTTTCTGTACGGCAGTTGCTTTCTGAAATTGTTTGTACAATTTTATGTGCACATCTCGCCATTTCCAGTGTCAATATTCTATGCCACATGGTGCTAAAAAGGAACTTTTCCTGCTTTTCATGATTTGCTATAAATCATGTGATATTTAGGTCTTATCTTTCTTAGACAGTTTGTCATCATTGTTTTCCTCAGTTTTTGATGCCATTCTGAATCTGTCCAGCATCTTTTAGCAAACGTCAGTTGGATTCTCATTTCTCTATAAGTACTGATCTATTTTTTTCCTCCCTCTTTCTCTTTCTCAAGGCTTATCTTTATCCTTTGTGTCATGGGAATTCATATGATGTTTCTAGATGTGGATCTTTTTCATTTATATGGCTTTCCGTCGAGAGATTTGTGTCTTTTATGTGCTTGGGGTTTTTTCCTTGTGTCATTTTCTTGATAAAGTATTTGTTTTCTTGGCAATCTCTTCCCAGAACTTTTATTTCTTTTATTTCATTATTTCAAACTGACACACAATAATTGTACATATTTACAGGGCGCATGGGATATTTCTTTTCTTTCTTTCCATCTTTTTTTTCTTTCCTTCCTTCCTTCCTTCTTTCCTTCCTTCCTTCCTTCTTTTCTTCCTTCTTTTTTGAGATAGAGTCTGGCTCTGTTTCCCAGGCTGGAGTGCAGTGGTGCAATCTCAGCTCACTGCAACATCTGCCTCCTGAGTTCAAGTGATTCTGCCTTAGCCTCCCAAGTAAATGGGATGACAGATGTGCACCACCACGCCCAGCTAATTTTTGTGTTTTTGGTAGAGATGGAATTTCTCTGTGTTGGCCAGGCTGGTCTCAAACTCCTGACCTTGTGATCTGCCCGCCTCGGCCTCCCAAAGTGCTGTGATTGTCGATCTAAGCCGATATTTCAATACATGTATACAATGTGTAATGAGCCAATCAAAGTAATTAGCATATCCATCACCTCAAACATGTTGGGAACATTCAAAATCTGCTCTTCTAGCTATTTGAAAGTATATAATAGATGTTGTTTGTGAGAGTCGCCTTATAGTGTAATGGGGCAATAGGACTTGTTTCTCTTATCTAGGTGCACTTTTGTGTCCACTCATCAACTTTGGCTTTTAATAGTGGGGTCTTGGGCCATCTTAACGTCTTTTTTTTTTTTTTTTTTAAAGACAGAGTCTCACGCTGTCGCCTGGGCTGGAGGACAGTGGGGCAATCTGGGCCCACTGCAACCTCCGTTTCCTGGGTTCAAGCGATTCTCCCACCTCATCCTCCCAAGTAGCTGGGATTACAGGTACCCGCCACCATGCCCAGCTAATTTTTTGTATTTTTAGTAGAGACAGCGTTTCACTATGTTGGCCAGGCTGGTCTCAAACTCTTGACCTCGTGATCTGCCCACCTTGGTCTCCCAAAGTGCTGAGATTACAGGCACGAGCCACCGTGCCCCGCCCACATCTCAATCTCTTCTCTTATTGGTCCCACCTCTTGATAATTTGGGTTTACATTCTGGGAGATGACTTTGACTTTATCTTCCAATCCTCGTACTAAATTTTTCTTATTTTGGGATGATAAGAGGTACACGGTTGGTTTTCAGGGATGGGACGAATGTGTCCCATACCTTTGGGTTGAGGTAAAGAGATTTTGGGGGAGGTTGTGAGGGAAATTTTGAATTGGGTAGAAGGGTAGAAGGGTATGGGGTGTGGCTGCAGCATGTCCCATTGCGATGTTTCCTGCAAAGTGGGGGTGGATTGCTCTTTCATTCTTTCATTGCAATTCTCCAAAAATAGACTTTCTCGCGGGCAGTCATCCAAGGCTTCAGATGATTGTCCTTATCATCACATGTTGTGGCCCTCTACCTGCCGCTGGACTCCCTACTGAGCAGTCATAGGATTAGAACTCTTTTTTGTGTGTGACAAATTGCTTGTCCCCCTAAGTTTCTTTATAGTGGTTCCCCCCTCTCCTCTTCTGCCAATGTACCTTTGTGGGAGATGAAAGACAGACAAGTATCAAAAGGGCCATCCCAGGTGCTAAACAGGAACTGGCTTTTCAGAAGTACTGTATATTTGCTTGTTGAAATAAAAATCATGAGCAAAAAAGAGGTAAATAAAAGTTTTTAAAGCACTCAGTATTTTCCTTTCCTTCTGCTTGAAGCATACCAGACCTCAGGACAGTTTGATCCATGACAAGTACTGAACACTAAGACATTCTGGAGCTGTAAGAACGGTTAGGCCACAGTCGAAGAGAGAAAAGATAATCCACCTAAACCCACCGTGATACTCAGCAACCCAAGGAAGAGCAGGCAGAAAGAAGCTTTGTGTCCAGACTTCTGAGAGGATGTCACCCTTTGAAGATCCTTTCAAGTTCAAAGCACAGGGGGCTCAAATGATTCCAACACAGGCAAGGAAATAAATATCTACAAACACACACATCGGCCAGAGCTGTGCACATGAGGCGCCCAGCAGAGTGAGTTTTTCCAGGCTTAAGCTCTTCTGTTCCCCACCCCCAACCTCAAAGCGTTGAAGCATAAAAATCCAAATGAAGAAACTCACTCTGCCTTTGTGTGCAACTTCCAGGACACTCTTTTGTCACTAGGTAACAAAAGAAAACCCTGAGACAGCACAGCAAGAGTGGTCTAGCTAATTATTTGCTCACTATTGATAGGGGGCCCAGGGAAGGCTTTGGCCACATCGCTGCCCTTCACCTGCAGAGCAGGAGGTCACAGTGGAGCCATCCGCCTCCGCCAAGAGCTGGGTCCTGCAGCATTTTTCAAGCAATTAACCATAGCAGTAGAGCACAGTAGCTAAGTCCTTGGCTCAAATTCTGGCCTGGTCACTGCCTGGATGACCTTGGTTGGGCAAGACGTATACCTTTTCTCAAACTCAGTTTCCTCATGTGTGAGATGGAGGCAGGCATAGTAAGAGTGTCCACCTCACAGCGTTAACGTGGGAATAGGCAGGAATCTGGTGATGCACAAAGACTACAGCGTGCACCGCAGTAAGCCTTTGAATGCTCACTGCTTAATTGTTTGTGGTTGTTATCTGCTTCTTCCCTCCAAATCAAACTGTATTGATTTAATCAGTGTCAACATGATGACTTAACAACGTATCGATCTGGTCAAGTCAGTAAAAACAATCAGTCAAGCTGGCTGCTTGACATTTAGTAGATGAAAATTGACCTTTTCCTCCTCCCATGTCAGGGTATGATGTCATCTAGCTGCAGTCTTCAAATTCATGATTTCTGCTGCGATCAGATGGAATATTCATCTGAAGCACTCTGTGGGTGATAAGAGGGGTGGACAAGTGCTATGTATAATTGTGTGTACCAGGCCCAGTGCCTGATGAAAACACTTGCAAGCAATGATTCGGCTGAAAGCATGTACTCGCTAAAAGCACACTTGCACACATATTCCTGGGCCAGAGGATCAGGGCCTCTGGGGTCAGGGTGCAGATAGAGTGTATTTCCTTATGAAGGCATTCATCTGCCTGAGGGTGAGAAGTGACTGGGCGCTGGGCTGGTCACTGGCTGCCTAATTTAGGGTGAAATTGGTCTACTAAGGAGGTCAAAATTCAAAAGGTCTAAATCCTCAGTTAGATAGAGGCTTGCCCACCTTATAAAACCTTAGGGTGAGAATGGATTATGCAACTATAAAGTATTTTCCAGCCACAGGATTCCATGAGTATTTATGCAAAATGTTAATCCAATAAGCTGAGTTTCAAAGGCCGCACATATGTTGGGTTGAGATCATGGTGGATCACTTGTAGCTCTGAGACTTTAGGCAAGGGAATTATTCCATTAAAGCTTAGTTTTCACATCCATCAAATGGAGATGGTGTCTACCATAAAAAGTGATTTCTAAGTTACTATCTGGCAAAGTTATTTAAGACTATTTTAGACTGTACTTTAATATATGTATAGTCAAAACGACGAATATAGACATAGATGCTAAAAACTCATAAGACACCTTCGTATGCAATAAGGGGCCTGTTAAATATATTAGATACACTGGAGAATGGAATATGGTGCTGTCATTAAGGGTAACTGCTTTTCTTTCTGTTGGTATAAACATCTTTTCATGTCCATCTATATCTGTATATAGAGAATTGGGAATAGACTATATATCTGTATATAGATGGATGTTTATACTAACTGAAAGAAAAGCAGGTTACAAATCAATAATATATTTAGTATGTGACCTCTATGAAGTATTTGACTCTTGAGCCCCAGGCTCAAGACCCTGACGTGTGGTGATCATAGCATTGCAGTAGCCTTCCATTTGATTACCCTCACCTCCAATTTCTCACATTGTACTGATGTATTAGAAATTTATGTATGATCGTGTAATTTCCCTACTTAACATCAAACTAGAGCTTCCCATGGGTGGCTGAGTAAAGCCTTAGTTCCCTCTCTACCCAAGCCTACCAATCTTACCCTACCCCACCCTAACTCCTTCAGGAACCTCATGCCTTTGCTTGGAGTATCATCCCTCTTTGTCAACCTACAAATTCTTATCCGTCTTTCCAGCCTCAACTGATAAATCTCCACGAAGTCTTCTCAAGTGCATTTTCCACCTCCATCCTCTGCCTTCCAGCTCTCACTCCTCACTCCAGAAAAGTTAGAGACTTTTCTTTGAATCTACATTCATTTCGCTCTGTGACACCTGCCGAAGTATCCTTCACTTATTGGTTTACGAGTCTGCTTCTCTCACAAAACTAGGAATATTAAGGAATCTATTGCATTCACTTTTTTGGTATTCTCAGCATTTAGTAAATGTTCAATAAATGTTCCTTGGATGAATGAATAAATTGATGCATGAGTAAATTTAAATGGACTTCCAGAGCTGAAAGAAATTTTCAGGTCATACTTTTTCTTTTCCTCCCCACCACATCTGTAAAACAAAGAAAAAACAGAGTTGCAGACTCTTAGAGGTTGAGACTTTCTCTCAAAACATGATGACTATTTATTAATTTATTCAGCAAGTATTGATTGAGTCCCTACTTGAGCTGATGCTGGTTGAGTTACTTAGGATATAGCTGTGAACATGTAGACAACGAAAATCTCTGCCATCCCGGAGCGTACACCTCAGCAGGAAGAAAGACAATGTACCCCATTAATAAGTCACTTACCTGGTAGGTTAGTGGTGATGTAGTAGGAAATAGAGAGCAGGCTAAGGGGAGCCAGGAAAGCTGGGAGCCAGAGCAGGTATCATTTTAAATACAGTGACATTTGAACAAAGATGTGAAGGAAGTATGGGAATGAGTCGCGCAAATACGGGTAGGAAGGGACAACAGGGAGAGAAGCCAGCCCACACTGGGTTTGGCTGTGGAGGCCCAGGGGTTGGGGACAGTAGAGTGAGTTGGGGGAGGGTATTGAGAGGTGTGTCCGAGCTCAGAGAAGTATGACGCAGACTTGTAAACCAAGAAGTGAAGGATACTTCGGCAGGTGTTACAGAGCGAAATGAGTGTAGATTCAAAGAGACGTCTCTAACTTTTCAGGAGTGAGGAGTGAGAGCTGGAAGGCAGAGGATGGAGGCGGGGAGGGAGGGAGAAAGGCTGGACTTTGTAGGCCATTTAAAGGATTTTTGCTTTTGCTCTGAATGAAGTCAGGAGCCTTGGAATGCTCAAGCAGAGGCATGGGATGGTTTGAATTATGTTTTAAAATATTACCCTGGCTGCTAAGTACAGACAGCAGAAAGTAGAGAACGAACAGAGAGCCTGGTTAAGAGGCTAGAGTCAATCATTCAGGCTAGAAATGGTGTGTCTTAGATCAGACAGTAGCAGTGGGGGTTGGGGGAAGGAGTAGGATATATGTATATATAAGTTGTCTCCTCTCACCTATATTGGCATAACTCATTCCCATGCCTCACACACACATACATGCACACGCACACATAGAATATATCTAGATGGTAGAGCCAGTGAGATTTCCTATCCAACTGAATGTGGAGCACGAGAGAAAGAACGTTTAGACATTGTGTGTTCGATGTACCAGACACCATATTAAGTGCTTCATAGAAATTATCCCAATTCTCTAAGCACTTGAAGGGCTAGGACAAATCAAGGTCTCTTCACTCCGTGCCATCATGCATTCTATTATACTGCAATGTTCCTTGGATCCCATTTTATTTTAATTTGCAGGCTGGGAGAGAACAGACTTCAGTAAGCCATTTTGACTTGGCCTGCAGAGTTGTATGTGATGTTAGATAAACTTCCCTGTGTGTAAATGGGTTTGAAGCCAATAGTTACCATGTGTTGAATGCTAATATATGCTTCTTTTAAGCCATCCAACACCATGTGAGGTGCACATTGTTTCCTTACATTTCACAGATGAGAAATCTGAAGATAGTCAGAATTTAGTAATTTAAGGTCACACCGTGGAGATCTGGACCAAGATCTGTCTGTTTCTCAGCCTTGGCCTTTTCCACAAGCCTGGGCTTCTTTCTGAGCCCTGGGGTGGGGATGGAGAACTGAAGATGGCGAATGAGATAGTGCCCATGAACGTCTATAGGAACCAGTGAGAAAAGACTCTTTGAAAGAGGGAGTTCTAGGAAAATGATATTCCTCTAATACTGTTACTGTTGTTACCGTTGTCAATACCAGAGAAAGATGACTGATGGTCATGGTTACAGGCTGCCTGAGTTCTCTCCAGTCAATTAAAACAATTTTCTTCCCATCTTCCCATTGAACGAATGCTGCCCGTTAATGATGATCATACAAACAGCTGACTAAACCAAGGGTCTTCCCAAATCCCAGCCCTTGTTTTTTTTCTACTTCTCTTTGTCTTCTTTCTCTTGAGTCCTCCAAATTTGTTTTTAGTATCTCTTTTCTCTTCTTCACAGTTTTACTTGAGTCAGCTCAACTCCTTTACAAACTCTATTCCCAATTCTCAGGGCGCTCATGACGTTATCCTGGAGTGCTGAAGAATGCATATAAATAACACACTGAAATCTGAAGTCATTTTTCTATCCACCCAGAGCCTCTAGAAGCAATAAAAAAAATTCCCCTTCAGGCATATACATCTGGACCCCACATGGGCTAGAAGAATGATGCTTACTGTTCAAGTCTAGCCTCAAGAAATGCAACATCAGAAAGAGCTTGGCCCCGCGTCTGGGTAAGACTCAACCAGCGCCTGAACACCAGTGACTTAGCTTGAGTAAGGAACTGACTGGGGCCTGCGGCTGTGATCTCTTCCACCAGACCTCAAGACCATTCCCCTTCCCCTCCTAAGGGGAGAATGCCAAGACTCCTCTCTCTCACTCGTCTGCTTACAGTGTGCCTCTTGTAGGAGATCAGTGTGGCCCCCATCTGCAGTCCTTGCTGCCTCAGTGGCCTGGCACTGGGAGAGCAAATGCTAACTCTACTTTGCACTGCTAAAGTTACCAGTAGCAGCTAATGTTGGTGACAGCCCCGTGGGAGGGGAATAGGAGGAGGGGAATGGGAAGTGGGATTCTGGGAACCCCACAGAGTCTGGAGCAGCCCTTTCACCTCTCTGTCCTCTGAGCGATTTGTATTTCCAGGTCCCAGCTGTGAATCCATGCAGTCGGCTGCAGAACACTAGGGATAAAGTGCCAGAAATCTAGCAGGAGGTGAGAAAGGAAAGCCTTTGTCATCAACTCCACACCACTACCATGCTGCGCTGTGTTTATAAAAGGGGGAACATAAACAGACTTGGGGAGACCTAATGATTTGGGTTCTGGGTCTTTGGAATTGGCTGAAATTCTGCCCCTTGCTTTTTTTTGACCCAGTACAAGAAATATCACCTAGGAGGAATGCTTCAGATAAATCACTTGTCAAGAAAGAGGTGAAGATGATGAAATAAATAAACTCAATTGTTCTGCTAAGAGGCCAGGCCAGCCTGGGTGAATATTATGGAGGCAAAGGAACCGGGTGTGGTTAGGGCCTCTTTTTTGAGTTTCTCTGGGGTGTTCAGCCCAGTGACTCTACAGAAAGAAGATATGTACAACCAGAAACTCCGGAAGGTGAATAGAGAAAGTAGATTTCACTCTCGGTGGAAAAAGCAAAGGAGTTCATCACCTTCTTGTCTTAACTCATCAATATAAGCCTGCAAGACTGAAACTTGAATGCTTTCTTCTTGCATGCAGACTAGAGGGAAAGAACGTTTGAATGTCAGTAAGTGGAGGAGGCTGACTGAGGCTTGAAGTACCGAAACACTTGAGTTTGATGATTAATACTTGTCATGGAAGATTTTTCTCCAGCATTTTCCCTAGGCACTTTTTTTGGTTGAATTTATTTACTATTGTCTTAAGAAAGAGATCTTTAAACCACGCAGGCTGCGGTTTGAGGCATTCTCAGATGCTAATTTAACTTACTAAGTCAGAGACTGTTTATCCCAGTGAAAGCTTTGGATTCTTTACTCATCCTAATTGTCGATATAAAACTGGTAAGTGGTAATGAGTCGGGAAGCCATAGACGGCTGTGAGATCCCAGGAGGGTATTATCCTCCTCTGCCAAATATCTGGATCAACAACCAGCTATTAGCCACAGTGTGATGTAATTGTATTGGAAGCACTTCGGACAGATGGCTGAGATGTTTCTGTTTATATTGTAATTCTTTCTCCTAAAATATATATTTATTTAATATCAGACTAACCATATTTAGATGACTAGTCTGTTCATCTATTTTTTTCCCTCTCTGGGACCTTTTTTTGAAAACCCCCTTTTGCCCTGAGTTTCTGTTATAAGAACATGCAAAGATGAAAGGCCATAAAGTTAGCTTTTAAACCTGGCAATAAACCCTATAAACCAACCAACATCAAGGGAGAGGGCACTAGAGCATTGTCAACTGTGACAAGATAATCTCAGAAACAGATCCTGCTCAAGTTCAAATTCAATACAGACAGAGGTTTTTAGAATAAAGTGGGCTGGGAAGGAGAATGATCTTTGCTGACCTAACTCCAAAGCAAGAAGCATGATCTGGCCCAATTTTTAAAAATAGAGAACTGTCCAAGAATAATAATAATATCTTGCTGGGAAAGACTTTTTATCTCAGTTTAGTCAGAGAAAAATAGAATGTAAAGCTTTTCCCAATCTCTCCAGTCCCACATTGTGAGCCCTGAGTCTTTATTAGTTCATTTCTAAACCATGAGTAGATATGAATGGTGGTGGATAAATTCAACCAAGGAAGAATTGTAAGTAGGTAGAGACACAGATGCAGGCAGGTAGATGAATCAAAATCAAAGGTGTAGGGATGGGTTAGGACCACGTGGCCAGACTCCTCTTCCAGAACTACTTATGGTTTCCTGAACAGCTCTGCTGTGTCATAACACTTGCCCCTGGGCCAACTGCTCTGCTAAGAGACCAGGCCAGATTAGGTGACTACTATGGAGGCATAAGAATTGGGAGTGCTGGCTGGGCACGGTGGCTCACGCCTGCAATCCCAGCACTTTGGGAGGCTGAGGTGAGTGGATCACAAGGTCAGGAGATCAAGACCATCCTGGCCAACGCGGTGAAACTCTCTCTACTAAAAGTACAAAAATTAGCTGAAATGGCCGTGGTGGCATGTGCCTGTAATCCCAGCTACTTGAGAGGCTGAGGCAGGAAAATCACTTGAGCCAGGGAGTCTGAGGTTGCAGTGAGCTGAGATTGTGCCACTGCACTCCAGCCTGGTGATAGAGCAAGACTCTGTCTGAAAAAAAAAAAGAAAAAAAAATTAGGAGTGCTTATGGCCTGACTTGCTTCTTTTTCAAGTTTGAACATGTTTCCTTTGACCAGTCTTCTTATCCATTTAAGGTAAGACTTACCCTGCAAAACTCAGCTCACTGAAGACCTTCTCTGGAAATCCCTCTTTTCCTGATTGGATCAACAACCACTCTTCCCTTGGTACACTCTGCCTCTGTCTCAGCCCCTGTCTCCCTGAGTGATATTCATGTTGACTCAATTGACTTTGATACTTGCCTGTGAGTTCTGTGAGAACAGGGAACTCATTATGTCTGCATTTTGTGCGTTGCTAAGCTATAGTAGGCAAAGAGTGAATATTTACTGAGTTTGATTTTGTTAGAATTGAGTTGAGTTGAGAATTAGATCCCCCCACTCAATAGCTTTCCTAACAGAAATGCTGGAGTCATATGTGAATGTTAAAGTAGTTCTTTATCTGACATGAATTGGGCCAGAGAGTAAGATGCCCTGAGGCTGTATCTAGGTTGATTCCATGACTTGGCTCTTGTGACTAGTGCTGTGATGAACAGACGAGTGCATGTGTCTTTTTGGTAGAGTAATTTATTTTCCTTTGGATATAAAAGAAAATATGGCACATATACACCATGGAATACTATGCAGCCATAAAAGCATGAAATCGTGTCCTTTGAGGCAACATGGCTGCAGGTGGAGACCATTATCCTGAGTGAATGCATGCAGAAAGAGTAAACCAAATACTGCGTATTCCCACTTACTAGTGTGAGCTAGGCTCTGGGTACACATGACCAACAGACACTGAGGACTACTAAGGGGGAGGAGACAATGAGGGAGGTAAGGATCTAAAAACCAGCTATTGGTGGTATACTCACTACCTGGCTGACAGGATCATTCATACCCCAAGCCCCAGTGTCGTGCATTATACCCTTGTAACAAACCTGCCCATGTACTCCCTGATTCTAAAATAAAAAAATTATAAAAGAAAAACAAAAACCCCAAACTAAAGTGAGCCTCTTTTCTTTCAACCCACTGAGGTATTGTAGAGCCATATATCCCCAACTGGCAGGTTGTGGTGTAAAAATGCAGCTCATCATCATTTAAAAACCAAACATTTGGTGAACATGAGGCTCAGTTACCAGTATAGGTGAAGGATTTTGTTTTTTTCTTTATCCATAACTTGTCAGAAGCTTGGTGAGGAATCTTAGAGATACAGTCATGTGTTGCATAATGTTTCAGTCAATGATGAACTACATATACGAGGTGGTCCCTACCCCGTCTCTACTAAAAATATAAAAATTAGCAGGGCATGGTGCGGGGGTCCCTTTAATCCCAGCTATTAGGAGGCTGAGGCAGGAGAATCGCTTGAAGCTGGGAGGCAAAGATTACAGTAAGCAGAGACCACACCATTACACTCCAGCCTGGGTAACACAGCAAGACTCTATCTCAAAAAAAAAATGGAGCTGAAAAATTCCCATTGCCTAGTGATGTAGCTGTAACTGCGTAGTGCAGTTGCTTTATTTTTTAAAATAAATGTAGTGTAGCCTAAGTGTACAGTGTTTATAAAGTCTACAGTAGTGTACAGTAATGTCCTAGACCTTCACATTCACTCACCACCCACTCACTGACTCACCCAAGAGCAACTTCCAGCCCTGCAAGCTCCATTCATTGCAAGTGTCCTATACAGGAGTACCATTTTTTATTTTGTATATCCATTTTATTTTTTATACCTATTATATACCTTTTCTATGCTTATACATGTTTAGATACAGAATTATTTACTACTGTGACACAATTACTACAGTATTCAGTATAGGCACACTTTTAAAGATTTGTAGCCTAGGAGCAATAGACTGTACCATATAGCCTAGGTGTGGAGTGAGCTGTATCATCTAGGTGTGTGTAAGTATGCTCTGTGATGTTTTCACAGCCACTAAATCACCTAAGGATCCATTTCTCACAATTCATCCCCATCATTAAACAATGCATGGCCATATTTTAAAAATTCTAGCTAGTTGCATAAATTATCCGTTTCATTCCTATCTTTCATTAAATCAAATTGAAATGAGCAAAAAAGACAGTCTCCATTTCATACCTGATCTTTCTGGCGACTAAGAGTATTCCACGTTATGGTTTGAGAGGGTCTGGAACATGGTAGTAGGTAAACATTTAAAGACTGTGGAGTCACACAAACGGGTTTGAATCCTGGGTCTGCCATATCAAAATAAGATCTTTAACCTTTTTGTTTCTCTCCTTGTAAAAATGAAATCAGTCTGAATAAATCATTTAGCCCAGGATCCAGTACTTTGCATGAATTTAATAAACAATTATTATTGTTATTAATATCTACTACCAGATATTCCAACATGAGTTGAGAAACTCAGGCAATTTGCTGAGCATTTTTGTTCATTGCCACCTTCTGAGTAAGCTTTGCCCTTTTGACTCCTGATGTAATATTTGTAGTTCATTAGTAATAAAATTTAGACTTAGCATCCCAGCTACCAAGTCAGTATTTTTTCACCATCTTGAATCTGATTGTGACATTTAATAGGGAAACAATTAGAGAAGACCAGTCGTTTTATAAAGAGATTAAAGAGTTATCATTTGAGAGGATCTAATTCATGCCTTGCTTGCAAATGCCATTAACTCAACTCTCAATACACACGACAGAGCAAGTCATGGGTTCAGGCTCAGGTGACAAGATGCCGAAGGCTTGAGCATCCATTTGCCTATCAAGGTTCCCCACATAGCTCATTCTGCGATTTTTTTGGTTATACTAGTTGCAATAAAGTAGGGTATCTCTCCGTTGATAATATGTAGTAAACATATGCTTTTATGCCATGAAATTTATAGAGAACATGCAAGCAGATGAAACACTAAGCTCACAAATGACACTCACCAGAAATGAAACGGCACATAGTTAATGCATTTTTCTGGTTTTAGATAATTATTTTAAGACATATCCCCAGATGATGTTTACTCTGTGCCTAACCCAGAGCTAACCAATTATGGAACAAAAAAAAAAAATATGGTGTGGCATCTGCTGTCCGATTTAGCTACAGCTAGGGTTTTCTGGTGATCAAAATTACTAACTGAGATCCCTAATGACATGAGAAAAATATATTACACAAATGCAACCAGATAATGTCTGCATTGGCTAATAGATGATGTTAACATTAGCCAGCTAAATGTGAAGTTGATCTCTTTTTGTAGATTGGATAGAAACAAACGTGAAACTAATTTTGAAATAAGCTCTTGAGAAGAGCGGCATTTTTCTTTTTTTACAAAACAATTTTTTCAGGTGACATTCATACAAAATTAGCCATTTAAAAATGAACAATTCAGTGGCATTTTACATATTCACTGTGGTTTGGCTGCCACAACCTCTATTTAGTTCCAAATATTTCCATAACCCCAACGTAAAACCCATAAGTAATAAAGCAGTTTCTACCAATTCCTTCCTCTCTCATCCCTAGCAACCACCAGTCTGTACTTTGTCTCCTTGGGTTTATCTATTTTGGATATTTTATATGAATAGAATCATATAATACATGACCTATTGTGTCTGGCTACTTTCACTTAGCATGTTTTCAGGGTGAATCCACATTGTAGCATGTGCAGTACTTCATTTTATTTTATGGACAAATAATATTTCACTATATGTATATAACACAATTTCTTTATTCATCCCTTGATGAACATTTGAGCTATTTCCACTTTTTGGTTATTGTGAATAGTGATGTCATGAATATAAGTATCTATGTACTTGTTTGAGTACCTGTTTTCAATTCTTTGGGATATATATGTGTGTGTGTGTGTGTGTGTATGTATGTATGTATATATATATATATATATAGAGAGAGAGAGAGAGAGAGAGAGAGAGAGAGAGAGGGTTCCACTGGTTGCCTAGGCTGGGGTGCAATGGCGCAATCTTGCATGGCTCACTGCAACCTCTGCCTCTTGTTTTCAAGTGATTCTCCTGCCTCAGCCTCCCAAATAGCTGGGATTACGGGCATGTGCCACCATGCTTGGCTAATTTTTTGTATTTAGTAGAGACTGGGTTTCCCCATATTGTTCAGACTGGTCTTGAACTCCTGACCTCAGGTGATTCACCTGCCTCCCTCCGCCTCCCAAAGTGCTGGGATTACAGGCGTATGTTTAATATGTTTAATTTTTGAGGCACCACCAAACTGCTTTCCACAGCAGCTGTACCCTTTTACATTCTCACCAGTAACATATGAGGTTCCAATTTTTTTACATCTTCACTAACACTTTTCGTTAGTTACGGTTTGTTTGATTTTAGCAATTCTAGTTAGTGTCGAGTGGTACCTCACTGTGGTTTTGATTTGCATTTCTCTAATGACTAATGAGGGTATTTTTTATGTACTTATGGGCCACTTGTATGTATTCTTGAGAAAAATATCTATTTGAATCCATTGCCTATTATTTAATTGGGTTGTCTTTTTGCTGTTGAGTTGTAGGAGTTCTTTATACACTCTCAGTATTAAATTCTTATGGATCTGTAATTTGCAAATATTTTCTCTCATTCTGTAGGATGTCTTTTCACTTTCTTGATTATGCCCACTTATGCACAAAATTGTTTATTTTTACAAAGTTCAACTTGTTTGTAGCTTGTGCTTTGGGTATTATACTAAGAATCAATTGCCAAATCAAAGGTTACAAAGCCTTAACCCTATTTTTCTTCTAAGATTTTTATGATTTTAGCTCTTATATTTAGATCATTGATTTATTTTAAGATTTGCACATGGTGTGAAGAAGTTCAAATTCATTCTTTTACATGTGGGTATTATACAAGCACCATTTGTTGAAGAAACAATTTTTTCCCCATTGAATGGATTTGGCACCCTTGTTTAAAATCAATTGGCCATAGGTATAGGAATATTTTGTGGCTCTCAATTATATTCGTTTTGTCTATATGCTTATCATTATGTCAATCAATACCACATTTTTGATTATTGTAGCTTTATAGAAAGTTGTATAATTAGGAAATGTAAATCCTCCAGCTTTGTTCTTTTTCAAAATTGTTTTTGCTATTCCAAGTCGTGAAATTCCATAGGAATTTGAGGCTCAGCTTTTCAATTTCTGCAAAAAAGGAAGTTCTAATTCTGATAGGGATTGCATTCACTCTGTATATTGCTTTGGGTAATATTGATGTCCTAACAAGATTGTCTTCCATGAGCATAGAAATATTTTCATTTATTTATGTCTTCCTTGATTTTTTTTAAAGCAATGTTTTCTAGTTTGCAGTGTATGAGTCTTTCACTTCCTTGGATAAATTTATTTCTAGGTATTGTATTCTTTTTGATGCTATTGTAAATAGTTTTTTTCTTAATTTCTTTACTGAATTGTTCATTACTGTTGTACAGAAACTACTCATTTTTGTGTGTTGATGTTGTGCCTTTCAACTTTCAGCTAATTAGTGAATTCATTTATTAGCTTCATTAGCTTTTTTGGTGGATTATTTGGGAAATTATATATATAGAATAATGTAATTTGTTGATAAAAATAGTTTTACTTCTTTGGGCTGGAATAGTGGCTCATGCATGGAATCCTAGCACTTTCGGAGGTCGAGGTGGGGGGATCACTTGAGACCATGTAGGAAATAAAAAGTGTAGTTACAAACAAAAAATACAATAGCACTGGTTTTAATATTTATGTATTTAGTAACCTTTATTGTAGATATTTATTTCTTTTTGTAGCTTCAAGTTATTGCCTGATGTCCTTCTGTTTCAGGCTGGAGTGGGGTGGCCCGACCTTGTCTCATTGCAACCTCCATCTCCCAGGTTCAAGCGATTCTCCTGCCTCAGTCTCCCGAGTAGCTGGGATTACAGGCACATGCCACCATACACAGCTAATTTTTATATTTTTAGTAGAGACAGGGTTTCACCATGTTGGCCAGGATGATCTCGATCTCTTGACCTTGTGATCCGCCTGCCCTCAGCCTCCCAAAGTGCTGAGATTACATCAGCCACCATGCCTGGCCACTTTTTACCTTTTATTAGTCTCGTCATGAGACAAAATTGGGAGTTTTGGGGCAGTAAGTGAGAATAACTCAAGATTCTGCATTTTATAAGTATTTTGGAGGAAAGTTTTATTAAAAAGAAAATTGACTTAGGTTCTTTAGACAAAATGCCAGGGAAATTTTGATGAAGCGAGCTCCCCAAATCTAAGCTGTCTAAGTCATGTGGTAGCAGAAGCTCACAGATTCTCACAAAGACACGCACTGGGCCCTAAACATAAGCGCAGATACTTTGATTATGTTTCTTAAATTTCTCCATGATGTTTCATGAGAATTAAAAAAGAATGGCACAAAAACACAATAGCAGAACCATCGCGCTCTTCAGTGGCCTCCTCTTATGTGTTAGCAATGTCCACAATGCATCTCTCCGATGAGCAGCAAGGCTTTCGCATCTGCCATGAGGGTCTGGGCTGCAGGCTGAGCCCTCTGGCTTTGCTCAGGAGAGGGGTGGTGACATCACTTGAACAAAGTTTTCCAGAGGTACTTGGAGAGCAGGAGGGTCGACCGTCAGTGCCTCCCCACCTGTAAGGTCACTCGGTGGGACCGTAGAGCTATGATGGACTCATACATATGTGCTTTCCTCAAATTTCCTGATTTTAAATTAGACTATTGAAAGATCAGAACATTTGCAACTAAGTGAATATTGAAATATATTAAACAAGTGTTTTTCTGTGGGTGAATGAATAAATAAATGTGGTATACCTACACAATGGAATATTATCCAGCCTTAAAAAGGAAGGAAATTCTAATACAGGCAACACTGTGGATGAACACTGCGGACATTAGGCTAAGTAAAATTAGCCAGTCATGAAGAGACAGACTCTATATGCTCCCACTCCCATGAAGCTCCTAGAGAATCAAATCCATAGAGACAGAAAGTAGAATCATAGTGGTCACTAGGGGCTGTGGAGAGGGAGAAGGGGGAGTTAGTATTAACAGGTACAGAGTTTCAGTTTGGGAAAATAAAGAATTCTGTGGATGGATAATGCTGATGCTTGCAAAGCCATATGAATGTGTAATACTAAAGCCACTGAACTATACACTTAAAAATGGTTAAGAAGGTAAATTTTGTGTTATGCGCATTTTGCTACAACTTAAAAAACTTAAAAATACATTAAAAGAATTCTCGATGCTGACAGCAATGATGATTGGTGGCCTGGTAAGGTGAAATTTTCTCCAAATGCAATTGAGTTCTATTTAGTCAATTTATAATTCACATATTAATGATCCCGTGGCTAGAAATTGACCAATTTGCTAAGATTGTTAAGTGTGAGGACATTGGGTGCACCACACTGTCATAGTAAAAACCTGGAGCAAGCTGAATTTCCATTAGTATGGAGCAATTAAATAAATTATGATGATTTCATAAGAGAAATTCTGTGCAACTGTTATAAAGGCAATTGTGCAAATGTGAAAAGAAGTGCAAAGTAAAATATACAAAACAGGAAATGAAGATCAGTATGCATAGCATAAGCCCAGTGAAAACAGACAAATCTCAATAAAAATAATAAAATATATGTGTATGCCTGTATTTACTTGGAAAGTTGCTGGCAGCATATCTAACAAAACGGTAATCATAGTTACCTAATCTATGTTAAATATGGTGTAATAAATTCATATGTAAATAGTGAAATAAGACAAACCAAAATAGTGATTAATTCTGCAAAGTGAAAAAGGTGTTGTGAGTTGGGTGGTCTTTTACTTTTCGTTTTCCATACTTTGGTATTGTTTAAAATTGTTTATTTTTATTAAATATGAAAAGCAAATAAAAATAATTAGAAAGTTTAAAAACCAAAAAACTTTATGCATATTTTACTATTTTGTAAAATACATAAAGCATAAAAATAAAAAACAGAAAAAAGTAATACAAGCCACCGTGGAAACAAGTATTGTCCAGAAAACAACTGTCAAGAAATGATCCCATCTGGACTACAGGGAACAGACTGAGAGACCACAGTGGCTTCCAGTTGCTAACGTGTGTGATTCCCACACTGGGTAACACAGGAGTGTTTGACCAACAACCAACTGAATACTGGTTCTTGTTTCTCATTGTCATGGAATTTGCCGAATCTCACTTTCAGCTTCACAGAGGACTCTGTGAGCACCAAGCATGAAAAGTGGCATTTATAACTCCCCCTGGAATTTCCATGTACCCAGGACACTGCCAGGCCAGAGGATGAATCACAGCTTCTTAGGATTGTGGAAGCCATTTTGGAAACAGCTGCCAAGTAACTAATGCTATTAAAAATAGCTCCCTAAAAAATGAATTGCTTATTTTAAGAAGACAAGAGTGGCTTGAATCTGTGCTGCTCGCGTTTTTCATCCACTGGGCACAGTGCCCGTGGATCCAAGAAAGCCCTGCTTTCAGATGGGAATACCATCTGTACAGATGATGGCCTGCACATGCGAGAGCCTGGCATTTCTGGGCCAGGGCTAACCAGGGTAAAGTCTGAATCACCCTGTGTGGAATCCATCGCCTACGAGGCGTGAACTGTGGGGCATGAATTCCAATTCTGCTTTCCTTACAGAAGTTTGCTCTTCAGAACACTGGTCCTGAATGTGGGGTGCAAGATGGCCTACTGGAAGAACAAGGAAAATGCTAGAAGGTGAATCTACATTTATTTTTTGACCTAATGAAAATAAGCAGGAAATTAAGTTTTGCTGATAGGTTATGTGCAGATTGATACTGGTGTGTTGACTTAGCCTGTAGTAGGCAATTCTCTTTCCCTGTGAGTTCTGTGAGGAAATGAACCCATCCAGACCCATCCCATGGCAATAGGATTGATGGAGGCAGGCTCCCATGTTTGATTCTTGCCCCCTGTGTTGCGAAGTGGGGCAGTTTACCTATTTCTGGCTTGAACAGTATCAGAAATAAACAAAGCCAAGCCCTAGTTAAAGTGGTAAGAACAGACTTCAATCAGCACTTTGATTTGTGCAGAGGGGACTGGGCATTTTAGAGGGAGAATGAGGGAATGAGGAGGGGTGTGAGTGGGGGACTCAGGAGAGTCAGGGAAGTGAAAAGTCATAAAAGGTGGGAGGGAGAGAGGTTGGTCCATGTGGAACCCATCTGAGTTTTCTAAGTGCTGCTTCTCAAAGTGCTGCCTTTCTGGAGGCTGGGAGACACGGTACTCATCTTCAGGTTTTGGCTGAAACAAACAATAAACTCCTTGGGAAGACCTGCGGGCACTTTAAGGATGTTAGGGCATCCTAAAGATGCGGTCTTGAGCTGCTAGAAACTAGATTAGGTTTGTTCAAGCCTTTATAGGCCGAAGGTGAGGCCTAGTGGAGAAGGGGCTCAGTGGAGCTTGACTGGAGTTTGGTCAAGGAGAGAGTCTTTGTCAATAGCTCTAGATATTATTTAAGAACATAGGATCGCTGTCACATTTTGTAATGAGGTGAAGGAAGGACCATACAAATAGTTTATGCCTCTTAGAGGTCATAAGTTATCTCAGGGCAAATAAAATACAGTTTTAAAGTTTAATGATGAATTAGAAATTTTTCATTTACAAAAAGACAAGTGTGCCAAATTTGGAAAATATTTAAGAATGACATTCTTGTCGCTAGAACACTGACGTTTTTGAAAACAAAGCAAAAGATATACACAGGAACACACACATTCTTATGTAATGTGGAAGTGACAAATTAACAGTAACAATCAAAGTACTTTTCAGAAGCAACTCGTGACAAAGAGAGCAGTCTTCAAATATTTCCACTGGTTATGTGACACGTTTTTCCAAAAATTTTGTATTTCTCCTCTCTAAACAAATCTATAATAATACCAGATGTGGTTAAATGCATCTGCCTAGAGTCATCCAGCACCCTGTGGGCCTCCCCCTCATTCCTAAACTCCCCCAGCTCTTCTCCCTGTCCCAGAGGTCAGGTGCCAGGCTTCAGACCACCCAGCACAATAGGAGCCACGGCAGAGCCCAGGTCCAGCCCAGGGGCATGCACGAAAGCCGTGGCTTCCGAAGTCCCTGCCTGCAGCCAGGGAACATAATCCAGAAGGCAGGAAAACTAAAATGGTTCATCTTTGCAGGATATTATAAAAATAACATCAAAATTATTTAAAAAGTAAGAATTGTTTTCAATTTATTACACTGTATTTTAATTACAATTGGAAGGAGAGGATAGTCTGCCAACTTATTTTCTGTGTATAGGATCTACACGAAAAATAAGTAATATCTCATTCTTTTAAATTTTCTGGTTTTGAGCAATTATGTATAATGTAATATACTAATTTATAACAATGCATAAGGAACACATGCTCAAAAGTTATTTTACTAATAGGGCTTCACATTCAGAAAAGCTGGGAGTCAACTGCTTTAGACTTGTCTGCCCTGAGTACATGCAGCCCCTGGGTGGAGGCAGGATAAGGAGGTCCAGCTGACAGGCTGAACACCTGTAGGCCAGAGAGAAGCTTCTTGGGGCTTGGAAGGGGTGGATGTGACAACCTGGCCTCGATGTCAAGTCTTTAGAGCATCCAACCCATAATATTAAATATCACCCAGAATATCATCTGACGAGGATCCTTCCAATTAGTTGTGGTGCCATATTAGCACCCAGCATGCTCAAGGCCTTAATAGCTATCCTTTTAGGGTCATAACAACCTCCCAAGTATTCACCAACACCATAGCCATTTGCTCTGCCATTCTGTTGATTCTGTGTTCTTTCCATTCTCTTCAGGGCCAGAAGAAGCCTCTAAGTCTCACACATAAAAAATAAGTTGGCAGAACACCTTCTTCTCCTAATCATGATTAAAAAACAGTGTAATAAGGACTCCATGTTTGGACCCCCTTCCACGAACACTCCCTTCGTGGAAGCCTCTCTTCTCCTCCTAAACTCCATCTCTCTCTATTCCCTTCCACTCAGTGTGGAAGCTGCTTTCCTCTCCTGCATTCCATCTTTCTGGATTTTCTCATTCAGTGTGAGAGTTAGCTGTTTCTTTCTCTCTCCTTCTCCTGTTTCTCTCTCTCTCTCTCAATTTTTTTTTGAGATGGAGTCTCGCTCTGTCACCAGGCTGGAGTGCAGTGGCGATCTCAGTTAACTTCAAACTCCGCCTCCTGGGTTCCAGAGATTCTCCTGTCTCAGCCTCCCGAGTGGCTGGGATTACAGGCACGCACCATCACACCCAGCTAATTTTTGTATTTTTAGTAAAGACAGGGTTTCACCGTGTTGGCCAGGATGGTTTTGATCTCCTGACCTTGTGATCTGCCCACCTTGGCCTCACAAAGTCCTGGGATTACAGGCGTGAGCCACCATGCCCGACCTCAATAAATCACTTTCTACAAAAAAAAAAAAAAAAAAAAAAAAAAAAGTGTAATAAACTGATTAAAATTCTGACTTTTGGATGACTTTAATTTTCTAAAATATCCTGCATCAAATTTTATTCCAAAAATTCTGAGTCTATGAGTGTGCATACATGCGTGTGTGTGTGTCTGCCCCTGATGTGCTGTAAACATTGCCAGCTCTGCCTCTGGTTAATCTAGCACAGGTTCTCCCTGCCATGTTGTAGCTTTGGTTCAACAAAGATGATGGGGTGGGGAGCAGTCCTGAGATCCTGGCCCCATCGCTTCCGGCTCCTCCTCTCCTGCTCCCTGGTTTTACTCGACATTTCCTGCTAATTCATTAGGTGATGCTGTCTTTATTGCTGCCACGGTTTTTCTCACCCATATGTACACTACTCTACTTATTGCCATGGATACTCATTTAGTTGGGTTCGATGACAATGGCTTGACACTGGGGAGATTAATGACTCAATAATTGTCAAGACAAGATAAATGTGAGGTTAAGTCGATTGTATGAATTGTTTCTTTGGAAGCTGGTGGAGCGTCTTGTTATGCTATCCCTGCAACCTGAACCTTGGGTGACTGCATTGGGGTGGTCCATTGTCCCACTGTGTTTGCAGTCACTGGCATATTATCATGGCTTCTTCTTTCCTTCTCATATTTTCTCTAAGATGCAAACTAAAAAGTAATTCTTCCAGATTGCCGGAACCTGTGCCCAATGAATGAGATATGAATAAAAAGGAGTTACAAATGGATGTATATGCTCATCTAATGAGTAGACACTGCTTATATAGCCACTCAAAGATTTTAACCACGTATTTCTCTGACTATACGAACTAGACACATTTCTTCTCCACAGTGGGATGTAATGTATGATATAAGAGACACTTAGGTAGAAAAATATTTAAATTTTCAATGCAAAAACATAAAATACAATAAGGAAAAAGGTGATCCAAAGGAGAGAAATTGAAATGTGCATCTGTGGCTGAGTACTCCAGGGAGATATTCAGAGTTCTAAATGCAAACTTCACTCCTGGGGGGATTCCACTTACGCAGAAGCAGGGAATGGTGTGGGGAGAGCACTGCATTTGGAGGGAGAAGACGCATCTCCTTGCTCTGATTTTACCCTTTGCTACTTTGCTGTTCACTAAAGTGGTGAGCCCCACTTCTCCAGTAGTGGTGATGGAAGGTTCTATTTACCATGTGCCGAGAACTGTCCTGCTAATTAGACAAGTAACCTGTCGAAGTATCTTGTTTTTTCTGATAAATAAACAGAGGCACAGAGAAATTGAGCAATGTACCTCAAATCACACAGCTGACAGTTGGAGGAGGCAGGATTTTGAATCCAAGCATTTGAGCCCCAGAATCTACTTGTAGTCAGTGACCTAAACGTTTTTTAAAGCAAGCGTTTTTGAATATTTTCTCCTCCTTTTATGTCTTCTCTATTTAAAAATGTCCCCACCTCCCTTCCAAATCTCTCCAATTGAAGAAGAAAAAGGAAGGGCTAAAGATCTTTTAGTGGCAAATGGAGCAACTGAGAACGAAGCAATAAAGCCAGGGAAATGAATAAAACGTGTTCACATGAAGAATTCCCTCAAGATTCTATACCTCACCTCTTGACCTCTCTATATGATCCTTTTTAAGGTCATTTTTGGAAAATTTTGGATGAGAACATAGAATTTGAATATTTTCAAGTAAGAGAAAACATTAAAACACCATATTTTTGAATAAACAAGGAAAGAGAAGAAGAGAAGAGGGAAGAAGGGAGAGAGGAAAGAAGGAAGGAAGAGAGGGAAGAAAGAAAAGAGGGAAGAAGGAAGGAAATGAAGGAAGGAAGAAGAAAGGAAAGGAGGAGGTGAAGAAAGAAGGGAAGAAAGGAAGGAGGGAAAGAAGGAAGTGACATTTGTTCCAGTTTAGGAAAGCTAATAAAGGGTAAATGGAAAGGGTTTGTCTAGTTTACATTTGCAGGCACTCATAACACTCATCAAGCAAACAACTCCCTCCAAAAGGCAACTTTCGCACATTGGCGATAAAGCTTCTGCAGCTGTTGCCACACGCCAACCCGCCCAACTTTGAATTTTTCTTACAAATTCAAATTCAACATGAAAATGTTTCTGAACTTGAGATTGTAGTCCCTCTCTTCCTCCCTGGCTAAATGCGACCGCCTTCTTTTGTGTTAGGACCTTGCCACTCCTCCTTGCTTTCTCTGGAAGCTAAAGTGCAAAGGAGAAAAGCCTCACTCTTGAGGATGGTTTATTTGACCTGGGGGATGAGGCAGGAAAGTCAAGCTAAGAAAAGCTGAGGAGCTTTCCAGTCTCTGACTTCTATTTCTTGTGTCTCAGAAAATAAACACGAAGACGTGAAGGTGGGAAATTGATAATATTAAACACGTTAAGTCCTGATAGGAATGACGAAGTCATGGACACTTCAGTGAGTGACACAAAGCTGTTTTCAGAAAGAAGCCGTGTGAACAGCGAGCTTTGAACTCTCAGGGAGAGGGGCTCATTGAACTTTGGGTTAGAGTGAGGGCGAGCTCTGTCTGGAAACTCCCAGCTAACTTCTCCCTGTGGCCACTTTCTGCTGCCCCACGCTGCGCTCTGCTCTGGTCTCCTCCCCTCATTTGTCTTGAGTTCATCTCTCCATGGACCCTCAAGGATTTTAAACCAAATTTCTAAAGTTTCTCTAGTCTAGGTCAACTTCCTACATTCACTCTTGGCCATCTTCCATTCATTTGTCATGCTGCCACTAGAGATCCTGCTAAGAGGCCATTTCGAACTTGTTTTTCTCTTTATCAAAATCACTCTTGGGGTGGTAAGACAGCTCTTTATGATACTACAATGTTAGATATATGTCCTCTGAGTAGGATGTACAAAACTCGTAGAACATACAACACCAAGAGTGAACCCTAACGGAACCTGTGGATGTTGGGCGATGATGATGTGTCAACGCCGGTTCATTGATTGTGTAACAAATGTTCCACTCCGGTGCAGGATGTCAATAGTAGAGAAGGCTATTGGAGGACACTAGGGAGTGTATGGAAACTCCCTATACTTTTTGCCGTCATTTGTTATGAACCTAGAACTGCTTTAAAAAATAAAGCCTACTGAAAAGAAAACATAGCACCCAATGACTTCCCCTTGCATTGGAGATAAATGCACGACTGCTGTTAGCACCATAGAGGGGAAGATACTGAGCCCCTAGATATGCTGCTTCCTTTGCCTGGAATGTTCTCGTCCCTCCTCCCACTGCCAACTGTAATTCTTAGCTCAGCATACACCAACACAAGAAAGCTTTCTCTGACTTCCCAGACTGAGCCAGGATAGGTCCCTTTGGTAAAGGCTTCAGAACCAATTAAACTATACATTGTGTAGTGCATTGTTGAACGTCTGTCTTCCATCAGAAGGTAGAGTCCATCAGAGCAGGACAATAACTGACCTATTTATGGCCATGTCCCCAGCGTCTAATGCAGAGGCACTCAATACCTATTTGAGGAATAACTGAATAAAATAAATATTTACAAAAAGTAGCCACATTCATTTTCTATTTAATCTGCTTGTATTTGGAAGATAGGCATATTTACTTCATTTTATAAATAAAAAACCCCTGAGGCTTAGAAAAGTTAGATATGGGTGGTCAGAGATTTTACTACTTATATTATTAGCGAACACACCATGATTTTAGCAAGGTGTCCACCTCCTCCATGCAAGCTTCAACCGCTTCCTTCTTAGCTATATGCCTAGAAACACACAGAATTGTATGCAGAGTGTCTATGTGCATGAGTAAATACACATGGTATATTGGCTATATGGTTTGTAATATACAAACATATTCTAAACATCCTGTGTATATCCAATAGATTAACAGTTGCCCTGCAGAACTTGTTAAGTATACTCAGCATCACAGAGGGCTCCTTCTTTATAAGATAAAAAATGATATTCTGAGGATGTTTAGACTACTGGAGAAGGAGGGAATGTCTGGAACCCTAGTCCCACCTAAAAGGGTTCAAGAAGAGGCCAGAGCAGTAGGGGCTTTGCCATGGGCCCCTGGGAGATTGCAGTAAAGGAAGGCTATCAAAAGTGAAGATAATGAACTCTTACATTCAAAAATTAAACTGATATTGGAGATGAATTAGTTATTTGTTCCAAAAAGGACACACAGATCAAAGAAGATATTCCTCCATGCTCTGCAAAACAAGACAATGCATAGGCAAATATTCTAAAACAAATAAACTTTGAGGATAAACAAATATTAAATCATTTAAAAATCTATTAGAAAACCTATTATGAGTCAAGTTCTGTGCTCAATGTCATGAGTAAAGTATGAGTCATTAAAGTCATTTCCACTCAAGCATTTAATAAAGATATTGCTGTTTCACTAATTTTGCATTTTATTACAAATGCCTGAACTCAAAAAACATTTTCTCATGCTGAGAAAAGTGCTTATTGTTCATAATGTAAATTTAACCAGTGCCTGATATCCAAATATCTCTTAGTCCGGATATTACCAAGTATTCAGACGATAGCATCCAAGTTGCAAAAAAGAAAAATAAACAACTGATAGCTCATCAAAATAGCTGCAAGAATTGTGCATTTCAATATAACCTTGAAATACATAATGCCGTAAGTGGTTTTTTGGTAGGTAAAGATGGTAGCAAAAATTATTTAGCACACAACTTTTAAATATATTTTTTTAAATTAAAAAGTACTCTGTTTTCTTTCTTTTCTTTTTTTTTTTTTTGAGACAGAGTCTCTCTATGTTGCCCAGGCTGGAGTGCAATGGTGCGATCTCGGTTCACTGCAGCCTCTGTCTCCTGGGTTCGAGTGATTCCCATGCCTCAGCCTCCCAAGTAGCTGGGACTACAGGTGTCTGCCAACACACCTGGCTAAGTTTTGTATTTTTAGTAGAGATGGGGTTTTGCCATGGTGGCCAGTCTGGTCTCGACCTCCTGACCTCGGGTGATCCAACCTCCTTGGCCTCCCAAAGTCTGAGCCAGCACAGCACCCGGCCAAAAAGTACTCTGTTTTCTAATGTAATTATCCCTTAGGGGACACTTGGGACACATAAGAACCTTCCCCTACCTGGTCTTCTAGAAGGTCCAGCCTCCAGTAGCTGTTGTGGCCATTGCCCTTTTACTGGTAATAAGTGTAGCCGTAGGTAAGAGAAGTATTCGTCATAACAGGCCTCAGTTTGGAAAGACCAGGCACTCTCCTGGTCTTTCTGAGAGCGACGACTTAACAGGCAGCCAGCAATATTTCATGGCTGGGCATTTGGTTCATTTTACCTAACTGTTTCTGGGTACGCTTTTAGAAAATATTTCTAATGTTTTACCTTTTCATTTAAAATGATTTTTAATTTAGAAAATGGTTGTCAAAATACTAAATGAATTTTTGGTATAGCCTTCAGTCAGTCCACCAAGTGAAAGCACAACTTTCAAAAATGGCTGAATCCTATTATCTAATCTGCATACCTTCCTCAGAGTTCACCCATTATCATATGAAGCCCTTTTCCTAACCTAGGATCTGATTCACAATCACATGTGGCATTTAGTTGTCATGTTTCCCTGGACCCCGTTAATCTGAAATCGTCTCTGTCTTTCTTTGTCTATCGTGATCGTGACATTTTCAAGAATTCTGGCTAGTTCTTGCTGATACAATTTCTCAGTTTGGGTTTGCTTGATGCTTCCTTGTGATTAGATTCAGATGATGTATGAACTTCTGCCAGACGCACCCCAGAGTCCTGCTGTGTGCTTCTCAGTGCATCACACGAGGGGTGCGCAAACCGTTTGCCCGTCCCATTCCTGGCGATAGTGACTTCGATCACTTGATTAGGTTGTGTGTCTGCCTTCACTGTAAATAGATTATTTTTCTCTTTGTAATTAATAAGTGTCTTGTGAGGAGATATCTCGAGACTATGTAAATATTCTGTTTCTCATCATGCTTAATACTTTTGCCTGCTAATTTTAGACTTTACTGAAATAATGATCTCTATGCTGTTTGCCAAATGGCAATTTTCTATTTCTATCATACCTTTTACA
This sequence comes from Cheracebus regulus, assembly GCA_963574635.1. Taxonomy (NCBI): domain Eukaryota; kingdom Metazoa; phylum Chordata; class Mammalia; order Primates; family Pitheciidae; genus Cheracebus; species Cheracebus regulus. Next base: position 7,249 of record CAUYQU010040070.1, on the reverse strand, counting down.
TTTAGTAGTTAAAAATCTACCAACAAAGAGTTTTCTTTTCCCCCCATTTATTTCTTTATACAACTATATCTTTAAATCAGTATGGAATCACAGGTGTACTCCTACTTTCACTGACTGAGAGGGCCTGGAAGCAATCACACCCCAATATGAATAAGCACATATGTTACCTAAAATGTCTACTGCATTCTGATTCCAGGTCTGGGGCAAGGAAAGTACCAGATAAACCTGGAACATTTTGAGGTACCGGAAAGTAAAGGAGATCTCAAAAAATGATATGGGAATGTAGGTATGTAGACCCAATTTGAAAGGACTCCTCATGGTCAAATCTGGGAAAATTTTTGAAAAATAAATGATAATAACAATAAATTATTAATATAACCCATAATAATATGAAAATCCATGAGTTTAAACTGATATAGATGAATAATTGGATATGCTTTTAAATAACATATTTATTCATATTCTCAGGAGCCATGACATTTTAATAATAAAATATTTATATTCCAGGGAAGAATACCTTTTTCCCCCCAAGGGCTGGTTATGGTTCTTCTGGTATAAGATGATGGATGGAGCGCATCCACCTTCCCACCATCTTAAGGTTCACCTTAATAAATGACACAATGTTGGGTTTCAAAAATGAAACATCATGATACTAGAATACATTTTTAAAGTCCCAATTGTGGACCCAAAACTTTGAGAAATTATTGAATATATTAGAACAGATGGGATATAGGCTTAAATGCAATACAAGGAGCTGAGATGAAAATTATACTCTTCATCTTCTGAATTTTTTGTTGAAATAAATGCCACATTTACATATATATACTTATAGTGGTATAAGTCAATACACATTTGTTAAGTATAAGTACTATAAATATTTAGACAAATCTTTATAATAGTACCCATAGTATAACTTAATCTCATGTAATCCCTTTAAGAAATATATCTAAATTTAATCATATCTAATATTCCTAAATGTGGTTGAATCATATTTTCAGTAAATTAATTGCAAGCTGGCACACATATGGAGAGTGAATATCTTTGATTCTCTGTTACTTAAACCATGTCTTGAACTAAGAATTTAAAACTTTGAGTTGGTCATTTTCATTCATTAAGCCTTCTAGCATAGTCAAAGGTAGCCAGTTTATCCCACAGTGCTAAAATTTCCTCATCTTCAATAAGCTCTTAATTTCATATTAACACAACTAATAATTTACATATGGTGTAGTGACAAGAATACAGAAATTGAATCCATAAATTTGTGTTTGGAACAAGTGTCTGTCACTTACAGTTTTGGCTACACAGATAAGTCATTTAAAATTCTCTTAGGATCTTTTTTATCTGCTTCTGCACTCACTTTTCTTCCCCTCATCCTATACTCCTGGTCTTTTAGATCCTTTTATATTACATAGCATAGAGGATGATAACAGGACTTTGGAATTAAATAACCTAAATTTAAATCCTGTATTTCAGCTGACTAACTTGGAGGCCTTTAACTACTCCTTGCTCCCATTTCTCCATCTGTAAAATAACAGCATTGGCAACAATGAAGCCTTCTTCATATGGTTACTGTGAGGGTCAGTCTGAATGCAATCAGGCTGTTAGTTGTAGAAAGATATCCATTCTAACTAGTTTTAGCAGAAAGCAATGTTTATTAGAGGATAGCAGGTTTCCTATAGAATATCTCAGAGCCAGGGAACCAGGCTAAGAAGCTGCAGAGTGAATAGTCCCAACCATGTCATATGCATAAACAGCACTGCCGTAGTAAGGATTGGAGACCAAAAACCTCATTGTAACTGTCCGCATGCTTGTCAGGCGATCCAATCCCTTCTTGCAGGCCACCATCCCAGGTTACTGCCTTCCACCTGCAAGACTTCTCAGAAAGCATTGGTCACAGGTAAAATTTCAGTAGCAGGGGAGTCTAGAACATGTGCTTTACAAAGTTTCCTGTGTCTATATTACAGGTAGATAAATTAGAAGGGGGTCATAATAAATGCCAACTGAGTAATAGATGCACAATTTGTACTTTGGGGTTCATAAAATTTGGGTTCCCATACTTAAGGTTACAGACCAATATGCTCCTGCTTAACTATTGCTCATACGAATGAAAAAAATCTCTCAACCTTTCCCTCAAAATGAGGGTCCAATGCCTCATTGGTCCTTGCATTCATGTCTGGATGATGCTCATTTATCCTCTGATTTAGTCATGATCCCTACATGGTATCTCTTAACTATGAACAAAATTGATAACAGAATCACGACTAACATACCTCTATGAGATAGTTGGTGGAAGTGGGAGCGGAATGGAAGAAAATGTGGGTCTTTCTTTTTCACAGTCCTCACTTCTGCAACTGGTCACAAGGCTCTATTTGGGATTTATAACTTCTATCCTCTCCATTTTGTTCCATTTTCACTTTGCCCTCAGCTATCACCTCAGTTGGTTGAGATTTTTACCTAGTGACATAAACGTTGATTCTTGAGTAATCTGGCTCCTTGTCTGGTTGTGTAAGTTGCTGTAGTCATCTGATAAATTTTACAAGTCAACATGGCACTACAGGGAGGCATCTAAAGGGTACCCTGGTTCAAGGCATCCTGGTCCATGTCCTCAATATACGGCAGCAGCTCCAGTTTCCCTTGATTGTGAGATCCACCATCCTATCCATTATCACCTTTCATTCCATGGCAGGAGGAGGGTGAAAAGACTTGGTGGAAGTCTCAACTTCCAGATCAATAGAAACGATGCCATGGCCCGCAGGGAATGAATTCCATCTTTTGACTCTAACCCAAGAATGTCTAAAGTCATGGGAATAGAAAATGAACATTTTGCAAGTGGATCATTGGTTGTAATAGTGTAAGAAGCCACTTCTACTTTCACCCCTTTGTTCCTGAACAACGTATAGTGGCTGTAAAAGAAACAGCAATGAAGAACATACAGTACATCCCGGAGGACAGCACTCCACATTTGCAAGGTGTTTCCTTGTGAAAGAAGTCTTACTGAGTCTTCAATACATTCATTTATGTTTTCTCCAAGGCTTTCTGAGCAAAGGGATGCGTGCTGAGAGCAGAGAATCCCATCCATATTAATCATGTCTTTTACCTTCTGTATTCTGATTTATTGGCATCTGAGGCCTTGCTAAATGTGAAGGGACTGCCCCTCTCAGGAATTAGCCAATTCCTAGATAGTCAAGAACCATCCTGACTAACCTGAGAGATAGAGGGGAGCATGCCTTTAATATGCAAATTAACCAATCCAAAGCCTACACCCCCATGCCTCCTCTAGCTAGCTCTCAAACTCTGGTCTACTACGCACCTGCCCTAATCACCCCAAGGCCAAGTACCAGACAACTAGGGACAGCCCTTATGCCCTAGAGCCCCCGGAAATTACTCACACTAGCAAAGCCAAAGTGTGCTTACCCTGCCGTCTATCCCTTCATGTAGAAATAAGGGCTCTTGCACATGTTTTTCCCTCTGCCTCCTGGCTGACCCTGGTGCTTCCTGGTGTGCCCCTAGCCCAAGCCCATGGCATGGCTCCCACTCCTTAAGAATTGCAACAAGCTACACCTTCAATGGCTAATGTCTTCTGAGCTGTTGACCTCACCATACCTGAATAATAATAAAACCTATGTTTTAAAACACCATTCATATCAGCCATTGCCTTAATTTGCTCACTGTAAAACCAGGTTCTTGAATAAAAGCAATGTTGGCTAAGATGCTATCGTGGTGAATAATAACTGCAGGACTGCATTTCTTGCAGAAGCATGGCAGAAAGATAACACAAACTTAAATCTAGAAAATGTGGCTTTTCCATTAGAAATAAAAATAACAACCTGCCTTCAAGTTAGCTGATAGTCTTTATGTGCTATGGTGGTGTAGTTGGGGTTCAATTTTGTTTCTGATGGGTACTACCTAGAGAAGGCTTGGAGATGTTCAGTTCAGTGTTAGAGCCCATGTATAACCTCTGTCTTTGCCTCTATGGCTGCTTTATTCATAAACCTACTGAGCCTAAAGCACTAGAATGGCTGGGAAAAGAGACTCATTTACATTCATCTAGTCTATCGGATTATTGAGGGCTCCTCTTCAGGGGTAGAATTTTGTAGCTCATCACCCTGCAGCATCAGGTTCAGCAAGGCCTAGGACATTACTGTACATGACTATAGACTTCACAAACACTGTACACTTAGGCTACAGTAAATTTATGAAAACAGTAAAGTAATTACACTGTGGGATTACAACAGCTACAACGTCACTAGGCGACAGGAATTTTTCAACTCCATTATAATCTTCTGGGACCACCATCATATATGTGGTCTGTCGTTGATTTAAAATGTGATTCTGTGTTGCGTGACCATATTTGCAGCAGCATGCACAGTACCTTGAATAGCAGCTATCATGGCAGCAAGCTCTCAACAAGTTCTAAAATATTTTACACACTATTTTTTCTACTTGACTGACCTGACCTATTTTACTGCCATACATTTCCTGATACACTGAGGATCCTAAGACAAGGATATTTTTTCAAGAAAATAAAATCTATCAGGTTTGTCAAAGATCAGCAATGGAGAAAGAATTCCCTGTTTAATAAACGGTGTTGGGAAAACTGGCTAAACATATGCAGAAAACTGAGCGGGACTCCTTCCTTATGCCTATACAAAAATTAACTCACGACTTAAACATAAGTTGTAAAACCATAAAAACCCTAGAAGAAAACCTAGGCAATACCATTCAGGACATAGGCATGGACAAATCTTATGATTAAACACCAAAAGCAATGGCATGACTAAAACACTGAAAGCAATGGCAACAAAAGCCAAAATGGGATCTAATTAAACTATAGAGCTTCTGCACAGCAAAAGAAACTATCATCAAAGTGAACAGGCAACCTACAGAATGGGAGAAAATTTTTGCAATCTATTCATCTGACAAAGGTCTAATATCCAGAATCTATAAGGAGCTTAAATTTACAAGAAAAAAACCCATCAACAAGTGGGTGAAGTACATACACAAACATTTCTCAAAAGAAGACATTTATGTGGCCAACAAACATATGGAAAAAAGCTCGTCGTCAGTGGTCATTAGAGAAATGCAAATCAAAACCACAATGAGATACCATCTCACGCCAGTTAGAATGGTGATCATTAGAAAGTCAGGAAACAACAGATGCTGGAGAGGATGTGGAGAAATAGGAACACTTTTACACTGTTGGTGGGAGTGTAAATAGGAACACTTTTACACTGTTGGTGGGAGTTCAACCATTGTGGAAGACAGTGTGGCAATTCCTTAAGGATCTAGAACCAGAAATACCATTTGACCCAGCAATCCCATTACTGGGTGTATATCCAAAGGATTCTACTGTAAAGACACATGTACACATATGTTTATTGCAGCACTATTCACAGTAGCAAAGACTTGGAACCAACCCAAACGCCCATCAGTGATAGACTGGATAAAGAAAATGTGGTATATATATACCACGGAGTACTATGCAGCCATAAAAAAGGATGAGTTCATATCTTTTGCAGAAACATGGATGAAGCTGGAAACCATCATTCTCAGCAAACTAACACAGGAACAGAAAACCAAACACTGCATGTTCTTATTCATAAGTGGGAGTTGAATAATGAGAACACATGGACACAGGGAGGGGAAATCACACAACAGGGCCTGTCAGGGAGTGAGGGGCTAGGGGAGGAATAGCATTAGGATAAATACCTAATGTAGATGATGGGTTGATGGGTGCAGCAAACCACCATGGCATGTGTATACCTCTGTAGCAAACCTGCATGTTCTGTACTTGTATCCCAGAACTTAAGATATAATTAAAACAAAAATCTATATAAAGAGGCAGACAAAAAGAAAGACAGGAAATTTGCATTTATAGAGTGCCTATGAGAAACCATGCATCATGCTGGATATTTTCAATATTCTATCTCTCATAGGATATATCAGATGAAATCTGCAATACCTTTGGTCTCTTTTGTCTAGACACAACTGAGAAAATATTTAGAGATATATCCGAACAAAGGAATCAAGAGAGAAATGAAATCAGCCTTTCTGTGGTGTCTGCTTGTCCAACTTTTCTCCCACAGGGTTAATTTTTTGTGCCTTCACCTGGCTGTCATTCCTATATACCCAAGGTCACTATGAATAATGAAATATTTAAATCTAGTCAGCCTCAGAATGGTGTTCTGGATGTGACCTCGCAGTGAGTTTAACTGCTCAGCTCTGGTTAAATAAAAATTACACTAAAGCCTTAATTCAATTTCTGATAGCTAAATGTAGGCACACAGGAAACAGGGAATAAATTCATACCACACATGCCTCAGTGAGCTTGTATTGGGGTGACTCCTCAGAACTAGACCTCACTTGCTGGGGCTCCATCTATTGGCTGTGCCTCCTGTAGACCCAAGCTATTCAAATGGTGTTTTGGGAACAGGTACAGATGTGCTGGGCTCTTGGGACTGCCGGGTGGGCCCTAGAGCAGCTGAACTCCCCGGAATCAGCTGCTCTCCATCAGTAGGAGCCTTCTCAGCATACACTGGTGTGTCGCATACAGCAGTCTATGTGGCATGAGATGTGAAGAAGTTGGAAAGCACACTACAGTTTCTCAACGCTGCTGATCTCCTTTCCCTAAGGAATGCTTTTCATTAAGTTTTGGTCCTTGACTAAGTCCTAGACTTTGTCCTTTATTATTATTGTTATTTTGATATGTGGCTTGCAGTGGTGTGATCACAGCTTCCTGCAGCTGCCAGCTCCTGGGATCAAGTAGTCCTCTTGCCTTGGCCTCCTCAAGCTTTGGGATTATAGGCATGAACCACTGCGCCCAGCCTTAGTCCTTGACTCTTTGCGAGTGTCAAAGAGAGATCCAATCCAGCAACTTTGTATGAAGAAATTGGCCTAGGAAAGGCAGGCAAGAAAGAAGTCCTGTGTGGTACCGTGTTAAAGATAACTTTTGACTAAAGGTTGATTAAACCAGATAAAATATTTTCATTGATGATTATCAAACTCTTTGTGACATATGCACCCGGAAAGAAAATCAATTCTCTAAACATTGCTCTATAAATATATACAAACGCTTCTAGGAAAACTGTTCTTTTTTTTTTTTTTTTTTAAGAGAGAGAAAGAAGTAGAATAAAAGAGAAAAAAGAAAGAGAAAGAGGGTGAGAGAACGAAAATCTTGCTCTATTGCTCAGGATTTCATTTAAATCTGTAAAATGCTTATGCAATTACTAAAAAGTGATTTATTTCCTAT
>CAUYQU010040069.1:0-59502 GCA_963574635.1 Cheracebus regulus | reverse complement strand
TCCCTTCCCTTCTCTTCCCTCCCCTTCCCTCCCCTCCCCTCCCCTCCCCTCCCCTCCCCTCCACATTTTCTCTTTTCTTTTCTTTTCAGATAGAGTTTCACTCTTGTCACCCTGGCTGGAGTGCAGTGGCACAATCTTGGCTCCCTGAAAACTCTGCCTCGTGGGTTCAAGCAATTCTCCTGCCTCAGCTTCCCAAGTAGCTGAGATTACAGGCATCCACCACCACACTCAACTAATATTTTTTGTATTTTTAGTAGAGACAGAGTTTAACCATGTTGTTCAGGCTGACCTCAACTGTTTGGCCTGCTTCGGCCTTCCAAAGTGCTGGGATTACAGGTATGAACTTTTTTTTTTTTTTTTTTTTTTTTGCCATATTGCCCAGTCAGGTCTTGAACTTCTGGGCTTGAACTCTTGGGCTCAAGTGATCATCCACCCACCTTGATCTCTCAAAGTGCTAGAATTACAGGTGTGAGCCAATGCATCTGCCCAGCCTATATACGTTACTTTTCAATGGCACTTTTATGTAGGCTGTAAGATGGGTAAAATGGAAAACAGAACAATTGTTTTGAATTTCTTTTAAAGACTGAAAAAAAAATGAGCAGATTTGGCCTTGAGGGTGGTTGGTGCTTATTGGGGATTAAATGTGAATATTGCATTGTGCTCTTGTTATCACGAAAATTAGTAGCCATGGAATAGTATTTCTTGAGCCCTTTGCGCTGTGGGTGGCTTTGCAGAGGGACACCTGGAGAGGGGACTCCATGGGGCAGTCCTGAAGTCATGATTTGCTTTTTCTAGCTCCAAAACCTCTCAAGAAGATAAGAAATCCATGTCTTCTAGATTCCTTTTTATAGAAGAGATTAGACTCAGACGGGTTTTGGTGAAAAGAGTATAAATGATATTCACTCCAAATTTTGTTTCTTTCAAGCTCTAATGAAATTATAAATATAAAAATACAGCCATAGTTTATGAAGACTTTAACACATTTTAAATCACCCACAAGTTTTTAAAAGATTTTAGCATTTCCTCCACCCTCCCCTACTTTTTTTTTTTTTTTTCTGCAAATAAACATTCTCAAGGTGTCTCCATTTCTGGTTCCGATGAAGAAATCATTTCCCTAAATGTTTTGACTTTTATTGCACACAGTTCACAAAGGGGATACAGGACCTGTATTAATACTGAATTCTGTTTTTATGTTGTGTGATGAATAACTTGCTATTTCACACTCTAATTTATGACTGTGTATGTTCCTGTTCACTGCATGAACATGCTGAACTTTCCAACTACCCTTTTGTATTTTGCAATGTGACAGACAAATTGCTCCCTCCCCAGTGGGGAGTGGGAGAGGGCAATTCTGTTTTTGTTGTTATTGTTGTTGTTTGTGTATTGGTTTCTGAGGCAGCGTCTCCCTCTGTTGCTCAGGCTGGAGTGCAGTGGCACAATCATGGCTCACTGCAGTCTCGACCACCCAGGCTTAAGCTATTCTCCCACCTCAGCCTCTCAAGTAGCTGGGACCAAGGTATGTGCCACCATGCCCAGCTTGAGGGCAATTCTGGGTAAGGTTTTGGTGGTAGAAGTGCTGTGTTTGTCCTTTTCAAGCCTTAAAGCTTTGGACATGGCCAGGGAAACTTCCTCTCATCCTTCACCCATTTGTGTTGCCTGATCTCTTTCCTACGATATGTGTGTTTGCTTTGAAATGGACCCAGACAAGTAACATTTTCTTTCACTAGTAATATTCTTTCTTTAGAATGTTTTGTGTCAGTTAGAAGAGGACCTTGTAGAAATAGGTTCTTCACTGCGAATTATTTTACAAAGGAGCTTTTGTTTCTAAAACCAAATGCAAAATTTAGACTTTTAATGTCAAAATCCTACTATAGGACTGAAAGGTAACTTTTATGTTCTTTGCTGATAGTGGTTTGCCCATACCCCATACCCACCCCACAATACGCACACCCACCGATTGCAAAGGCCTGGCCTTTAGCTTAGACTTCCATTTCTTAGTGCTTTTTTGTGACTCTGAAATACTTTATCAAAAAATAGAACTATAGCCATCACCTGGGTATCTCCCACCTAGTTTCAGAGGAAATAGCAGCCTATTTGTCCCTTCTTTTATACTATAATTTTTCTTCCCTGAATTTGGTGTTGATCAAGTTTGTGCATAGTTTTTATACAGTCTGTGTATATGACGGTAGTCCCATAAGATTATAATCCTGTATTTTTACTGTACCTTACCTGTATTTAGATATGTTTAGATACATGAATACTTAACCATTGTGTTACAGTTGCCTACTGTATTCAGTACAGTAACATGCTGTAGAGGTGTGTAGCCTAGGCTCAAGAGGCCATACCCTACAGCCTAGGTGTGGAGCAGGCTATCCCACCTAGGTTTGTGTGAGTACACTCTGTGATGTTCACACAACAGTGAAATTGTCTAACAATGCATTTCTCAGAACATATCCCCATCGTTAAGCAATGCATGACTATACGTCATAAGAATGTGTCCATAAACAGTAATGTTTGTTTTTAAAATGTAATGGTTATTGACTCTTTCCATATCCTTCAGTGATAGATATCTTAGGTGGCATTGTTTTTTGAGATGATATGATTAAGTAGAATCTTAGTTATCTATACTATTGTATTATATGAATAAGTAGAATCCTAGTTATTTATATTATTGTATTGTCTTATATGAAGACACCATGATTATCTGTTCTATTGATTTTTCCACCTCCTCCCTACCCCACTCCTTGTCAGCCAATGGAAATTGTTTCAGACAGGGCTGTGGGTGTGGGAGTACCACGCATGTCTGCCTGTGGAGGTTCTTTAACCTGTGGCTTCAGAGAGATCCAGGCCTTTCTGAGGAACTCACGCATGACCATGAATGTAGACGCCCTTGTTGAAGTGGGCCATGAGAGAGAACTACAGGAACAGCATTTGCCAACCCTTTATCTGGAGCAAAAGCCCAAGAAATTGGATGGATATATTCAAACTGTTCCGTCATTTCTGTTTTTCCAGTATGTTTTTGCCTCCAGAGTTAAAATATCTAGACATTTTACCACTAAAACTTGGAAACGGACATGCATACTCTTTGCTGAAAGTGCCATGGCCAGGCTTTATGTTTCATGTGTCTGGACGGCGGGGATGGAGCCTGAGGCAGGGGAGGCGCTTCTCAGAGCTCATGCCTGTGGCCCCACTGGCATCCTGGCTCCAGGGCAAGGCCGGTGTGCAAGACCCAGGTCTCCCAGGATGAATTTTGTTGTTTTTTTTTTTAAACTCCAGGGAGGATGCCCCATGCATCATAGGATGAATATAAACTTACTCTGGGCAGCAAGTTGTTTAATATGTCTTTCATCAGTGATTCCTGTACTTGATGGTAAGTTTTGAAAAACTAAATGGTCAGTGCACAGTGAGCCAGAGTAACGAGGGGAGAGGCCCACGGGGAGAAGCATGACAAGGGACCTGGGAAGGAGGCCATGGGTAACTGAGCCAAAGCAAGGTCTGTGGGTGGAATGTCCTTGAAGAAGATGAAGTCTTCTGAGGCAGGTAAGTTGATTGACTGAGCTGATGGGCCCATTCACTTGCCCGTTAGTAGGTGTCTTCCCCAGCCCACAGGTACTCACTTCTCCTTAGTTGTCTCTCCTCCTTTTCACTCTGGCTGCATATCCTGCTGAGTATCTCCATGTGTTTGCTCATGTCACTCAAGACACTATTATTTGCGTCAATTTGTTTGCTACTTAGGAACGTTGACTAGCTAACTGGTGAAAGGGAGAGCTATTCCCACTTTGCAACAAACACACAGGGGAATGGTGGATAGTTGTGTAGTTTCAGCTCACTCACTGCAAGTGCATAAATGTTCTCAACAGATTTATAGTTATATTAACGTTTTATCCTAAAAATCCTTCCCCTTTCCCCATGTTTACTCTTGACATTGATTGCTCTTTCCCTGCACTATTAAATGTTACCTGTAGGACAGGGACTTACATCTATTGCAGACATACCATCTTTATGATCAGGATATGGGCTATCACATTCAAAAATAAAACCACCTTTTTCTCCCTCTGGTTTGTAAGCAAAGGGAGAAAGAGAATATGAAAAACTACAATCCCAGCAGAAAATCTGCTGATGGGCTGTAGTTGTAATATATAGACGCATATATATATGCATACATATGTGTGTGTGTGTGTGTGTGTGTGTGTGTGTGTGTGCACCCCTGCCTGTGGAACAAATGGCATTCCTTTTAATTGCATGGACAGTTGCAAAGTTGCACAGTACTTAAGGCTGGGAGGGTAGCCAATCCTGGTCTTTATCAAACCCAAACTCAGCTAATGGAGACAGTGCATCAGGGCACTTACATTGAAGCTCGGAGTGGAAGCCTGAGCTCTGCACCTACCGTCTGCTGGGCTGTGCTTGTGTGTCGCATTGCTTCCGTGAGAAGTTCGGGCTGGAGTTAGACTCAAACATGAGAGGAAAGTACTATCAGGATGCTTTCTGTGCTCTGCTGCCTTAGCCTCAAACTGAACTGGAGATAAGATGTTGGATAGATGTCTGGGTCAGGTGCTGAGGGGAAGGAATGGAGTCAACTTGGGTTCATCTGACTAAGCTAATGCTACTGGAAAGGTTCTGCTTTCCTTGCTTTAGTCTGCAATGGAAACAAACAATAACATCCTGATATCAACTTGTGGAGGTAAGTATCTCATGGTCACAGTACTGACTTTAAACTCCTGTCATTTGAAATGTTCTTTCTGCAGTTTGGGTGGTCTCAGCTTCTCATTCTTTTAAGAGAATTGAAACTGAGAATGAAAGGTGAGTACTGGCTTCCTCTTTTCACCAAGGAATTTATTCTTAACAAAGACCCTTAGGGAGGACACCTGGGTCCTAATTCCAACTTGGCTATTACCTGTGTGATGCTGGTTGCATTTAAGTAAGCTAATGCCCTAAATTACCATCCCCAAATCTCTGTGACCCACCGCCATAAAGACTTATCTCAAGTCACTCTCCAAGTGTGTTTTGGTGAAAGAGAGCTTTTGCTTCCACGTGACCATCCTTCTCTAGGAGTCCCCTCTGTATTCTTGTATTTGGTAGGTGAGAAAAGAGAGAGAATGTGGGGATGGCACACACATTCTCACTGCAGGAGGCTGGGAGACATGATTTAGCTGCAGGCTTGGGAGGAAAGGTGATATGGTTTGGCTCTGTGTTCCCACCCAAATATCATCTCAAACTGTAATCCCCATAATCCCCATATGTCAAGGGAGGGACGTGGTGGGAGGTGACTGGGTTATGAGCAGTTTCCCCCACGCTCTTCTCCTGATAGCAGGTGAGTTCTCATGAGATCTGATGGTTTCATAAGGGGCTTTCCAAGCCCCTTTATGTGCTCTCTCTCTCTCCTGCTGTCTTGTGAAGAAGGTGCTTGCTTCCTCTTTGCCTTCCACCATGAAGGCAAACTTCAGGAAAGTTTCCTGAGGCCTCCCCAGCCATATGGAACTGCGAGTCAATTAAATCTCCTTTCTTTATAAATCACCCAGTCTCAGGTAAAAAAAAAAAATGGACCGGTACAAAAGGGGAATTCGGTGTTGATAAACAGTCTGTGTTTGCCACAGTGGGAATCTCACTTAGTGTCTTAAAATTCTATCTTTTCGTGAATGATAAATTTTGTGGGGTCAGTATTTCTCAGTTTTGAGCTACTGATCCATTTTTACCATTTCTGCCACATCTAGATGTCACCTTTAAAATGACTTACTTTAACTTAGCCTCTTCTTAGCAGAAATATTCCTGAAATAATGGATGTGATATGCTAATTGCATATGTTCTAACACATATATATCTAATAAATGTCTGTCAATTGAATGTATGTTCTATCAGATACATATATCAGCCCATGGGAATTCAAGTGATCTCAGATTCTGTCCTATTGCGTGGAATTTTTTTTTCTTTTGAGACAAGGCTTGCTGTGTTGCCCAGGCTGGAATATAGTGGCATAATAAAGATTCACTGCAACCTTAACCTCTCAGGCTCAAGCAATCATCCCACATCAGCCTCTATAGTAGCTGGGACTACAGGTATGTGCCACCATGCCTGATTAATTTTTTGATATTTTGTTGAGATGGGGGTCTCACCATGTCATCCAGGCTGGTCTTGAACTCCTCAGCTCAAGTGATCCTCCCGCCTCAACCTCCCACAGTGAGCTACCATGACTGGCTGGAAAAGTTTTAATGCTTAAAAAAAAACAAGCAAGAATTCACCTTGTTACATGTCTTAAACCTGATAGTACTTGGGTAAGAAGTTTGACTGCTGGTCACAAACTGCAAGCTATCTTGAGAACAGCACAATTTTAGGATGATTAAGGACAACAGAAAGGGGTCACAGGGGTTTAGGCCTTTAAATAATAGTACAGCATCTCATTTCAGCCTTATTTCTCCTCCCTCTCCTTCCCCCTCAAGCACTAAAAGCAAGAGCTGGGAAAGTGAGAAGACTGACATACTGTCTTCTGGGGATGGGCAATTTGATACAACAGTTCTGACATTTAGGGCAAGGGCTGGGCTGGAGAAGGTACTTAAAGGTGAGATGAAATGTCAAACTAGAATTTCTCCTCTAAATAAAGTGTAACAGGAGTTATGTCCCTGGGGCCTGAATCCATCTCTGTCTGCACCTCCTGCTCGCCCTGCCCGTCATTTCTCATCTGCATCAATCCCTGTAGCAACCGACTCATCGCCCTTCAGTTTCCTCTTTCCTGTTTCCAGAGTTTCTGAGATGAAATTGATGATATCTCTTTCCTGCATCAAATTCTTTGATGTCTTATCACCACTGGGATAAAATACAGAGTTCACAGGCCCTTCCCACACCAGACCCTGCCCACCCAAATAGCTCCCACTTTAGTTAACTTGTCATTCCCCGCATGGGCCACACTCTCCATCCCCTGGGTCTCTCCCACATACGTCTCTCTCTTTGAAAAACAGTTGCCACCTCCCTATACAACTTGGCTACTTCTGAGGTGATTCTTCAGAGCTATCTTTGGCGTTGGCTCCCTTGGCAGCTTCAGGTAAGTGTCCCTCAGGATGGTGGGCTGCCACTTGCCTGCCTCCCCTCCTAGAGCACAGGGAAGATGCATTTCATCCCTGGACTCCCAGCATCTGGCTTTATGCTAGAGAGTCAATCACATTTGGTTGGTTGAATGGAAGGATTATGCTTTGTCTACACAATCACCAACTCTTCATCTGATCAATTATAAAGTGCTATATCTGGGAAGTATAAAGCTTTTCAAACTACATTTGAATACAATAAAAGAAAAAAATCGCTATTGAAGGTTAAGAGTACATGATATCAATGTACCGTTAAAAAGTTCATCCTCTTCATAATTGTTACATTTATTGTTGTATAAGAAGCTGGAAGATAAAGCAAAACTTTGGTTAGTGTCTTGACACAAGAGGAGTTTCTTAGATGAGTACTGGGGACCCAATGGCTTTTTGAGGACAGGGCCAGGGTTTTCCTGTCTTTTTTGCTTTTATGTGTTTATCTGCTTTAGAGAGAAGATTTTTGTTTTCAAAAGAGAACTCTTCCTGAGCTGCCACTTAATAGACAACAACTTTATTTTGCATGTAATCTAATGTATCATAAATCATACTTGTTTTTGAAGTGCGTAAACAAAAGCTTCTTCACTTTTTTTTTTGGAGGCAAGGTTTACCTTTGTCACCCAGGCTGGAGTGCAGCAGCACAATCTTGGCTCACTGCAACCTTTGTCCCCCGGGCTCAAGTGATTCTCCCACCTCAGCCTCCAGAGTAACTAGGACCACAGGTGTTCACCACTGTGACCAGCTAGTTCAGAAGCCCTTTTAATAAAATGATTTATTCTTCTATTCCTGAAAAACAAAACCCACTTCATGATGACATAAGGCCCAAAGCTTTAGCTTTGTGGCAGAATGGTAGGGGTACACTGCTTCATCAAAGTCCCTAGAAATAGAATCACTAAAGCAAGGAAATTTATGGTTATGGGGCAGTTAAGCCACAGGAGCCAAACCAATCAGACTGAGCTCATGCCCAGGGAACAAAGGTGGTGAGGTAACTCACTGGCAGGGGACAGAACACAGCTGGAGAGAAAAGAGGCTTTAAATTGTTGGGAAGACTCTTCCAGAGCTCATATAGTATGGAAGATACTCTTCTGGCATAAATTCAGAGAAGTTGAGAGGCTTTCTCATCATAACAGAATAGAACTAAGGTTTTAGGTTTTTGAAAGAAGCTTTGCAGAATTCACATCCCCCTCTGGATCCTCTAGTGTATGGATTATAATATGAGTCAGTTAAGGCTGGGCTTTGCTGAGATACAAATTAGGCCCAAATTCCTGTTGCTTAACACAGTTTGACCAGCTTGCCTGCTCACCTTTCTTTAAACAGTGATTCAGAGACCCAGACTGCTCCCATCTTTCAACTCTGCCAAGCTGGAAGGCTTTGTCTTCAGATACATTAATGAGTAAGACAGCATGGAAAAAGCACACTGGAGCTCAACTACCTCCGCCGGGAACTGCCATATTTCTGTTTCTGTAGGGGCTGGGAAAAGTAGCTTCACTTTTTTTCCCAGGAAAAGGAAATGGCTGGATGAACACACATCACGGGCTGCAACAGTTAACATCTCTGCAGACTCTCTTTTGAATCAGTTTGAAAATTAGGAATTCGAAACAGAAATAGCCAGGGCAGTAAAACAGTGCTTGCTGAACCGCAATGAAGGCAGAAAGGTTATTCCTCAAGCACTGAACTTCGAACAATTGCAGATGTTAGGAGTGGGAGGCAAGAACAGTTAAAAAGTATCAGAATAAGAACTAAGTCACAACCCTGATGCAGCACTCCCCGCAGCTGGATTCTGAAGGACTTTGTACTCCGTGAGATGCTGTTAAGTGTTGTTTTTGTTTGTTTGTTTGTTTTTGAGACAGAGTCTCCCTCTGTCTCCCAGGCTGGAGTGCAGTGGTGTGATCTCGGCTCACTGCAACCTCTGCCTCCTGGGTTCAAGGAATTCTCCTGCCTCAGCCTCCCGAGTAGCTGCAATTACAGGCTCACGACACCACACTTGGCTAATTTTTGTTTTTTTTAGTAGATATGGGGCTTCACCATATTGGTCAGGCTGGTCTCGATCTCCTCACCTCGTGATCTGCCCACCTCGGCCTCCCAAAGTCTGGGATTACAGGCATGAGCCACCACCCCGGCCCGCTGATAAGTGTTCTATTGTGGGAGAGGGGGAAGCATGGGTCATTGAGTAGCCAAAAAGCATTTTGTGGTCAAATAAGCTGTATTAAAACAGTTTAGAATACTTTCTTAGTCTGAGTCTCTTCATATTCAAACCTCTCTTTCCCCCTCTGTCCTTCACAGGAGTCAGACCCACATTATGGTCCAGAGGGCTCTGCTCGCCCCCTGCAGGCCCCTCTTAATCTGGGGTTACATTGTTGAATGCTGTTAATGCAAATCACCGGGTTGGTGACAGGCTCTGTATTAAATATTGGCACAAGCGAAATTACTGGAATACTTTTAAATGTCTTAAATTATTAAGCACTTGGTGATTTTATTATATTTTCACTTTCAGGAAAAACTAAAGTTTGGGTTATTAACATCTGACAGTGTAGAATTCTGAAACTTATAACTCCATAACATCAGCTTAAAAAATTGATTCCATGAGATACATACAAATACTCCTTGAAGGAGAACTATTTTGGTTCTCTATATTGAGAGTTATTCAAAGATTCTTAAAATTCTGGAAAGCTTCAGACTGGTACTTTCAAGCAAATATTAGTAGTCAATCTTGTGGCAAAACACAAGCTCCTTAAGAGCAGAACTAGTCTTTTCTTATTTTTGCATCGTCTACAGCCTTGCTGCTCAACGTGTGGTCCATGGATCAGCAACATCAGCATTGTCTGGAAGTCTTTTAGAAATACACAACCTTGGCCCCAACCTAGACTTACTGAATTTGAAAGCTGTGCTTCAATAAGACAGATTTGTGTGCACACTCAAGTTTGAGACACACTGGCCTATAGCACCCAACTCAATCCTGGAAATATAAGAGCTTAATAAAGTTTGGCTGGTGTTTGCAGACTAAAACCTTCAAGACTTGATAATTGGTTTCAACTTCGTTGTTCCAAGGGTTGCTGTGGACTCTAGACTTCACTGTTACACATCTCCTAGAAATAAACAGCAAGGAAAAAATTAAATAACAAAGTTTTTTTTAAAAAAAAGTCTCCTTCTATTTGATAATCCTGTACTCAAGCCAACACTGAACTTGGAGTTGAAGGAGCCATCTCTGTCACTCTCTTGCTTCCTTTCAACCAAGAAAGTTGTCCTCTATGTGGCAGTATAACTCTGAGAAATGTGCAGAAAGTCAGAATTTAGTCTTTAATTACCATCTCTTTGCTCGGAGCTGTCTGTCCCATAACCACAGGCCTCTGCTTGGAGTTGGGAGGCCCTCAGAGGTTTTTTTGTCCTTCTTTCTCTATTTCATTAAACTCAAAAGACCAAACATCTCAGATCTGGCTGTATCACAGTACTGTAAATTCAATTGCTCCCTCTCTCTTAACTTAGGATGCTTAACTAGAAAGGAACCCCAGGAACCATGGAAAAACCAAGTTCGAGATCATAACTCCTTAACACCTGGGCTTAGGTTGGAGGGAGTTGGTGGATGAACTGGCCTCAGATGGAATCCTCCAGATGGAATCCTTGAGCTCATGCCATGGTGGTTCCTGTGACTAACACGAGCTCCAGGTATCAGATTTGCAGTGTTGGGAGTGGGAGCATCTAGGCAAGAATGGTTTTCATCCAGAGGTGTGTGTCCTGTGGGTGGCGAAGACAACAATTAGTGTATCCTCTGGGCATTAAGCACGCGACATGACTACAAAGAGCTTTTGTAGCTTTGGAATGGGGAAGCTAGTTATTGCATGTGTAGGTGAAGTAACAGTACACAGTCATTCAATGCTACAGTGGCTAGAAAAAGAATTAAGGTCTTGTATTTTTCTTGGATATACATTCTTCAGTGCACTTTTAACTATATTATTACATTTGATCCTTACGAGATTTTATGACAATAGGACAGATATTATTAGCCTCGTTTTACGTCTAAGAAAACTAACCCACTTCTTGGCAAGTTTACAGTTTGCAGTGGTAGTTCATTGCAATGGCTCAAATTCACTTATTTTACTCATTCCTTGACTCCAGTAACTTAATGTCTCTGTAATGCAGTTTCTGTAGCAGTAAATTGAGATGAAAATAATTGGGCCTTATCATATGGTAGTTAATGCACTTAAAGATTTTAGCATAGTGCTTGCCTATACACAGCAGGATGTGATAACAACTGTTAGCTTCAGTGATTACTGCTGGAGAGCACAAAGCTAACGAGTAGTAGACCTAGGAATTGAACCATGATCTCCAGTTCTAAGTTCAATGATCTTTTCATTATGCATCAGTGTGAGTGATGCTGGATATATCTCAGGCATTGTCTCCTCCAGGAAGCATTTTCTAATCCTACCCTAGTCCTGGCCAGATGCTGATGTGAATTTTGACAGGAAGCAGCCTTCTATTCAGTCTTTGCAGCTGAGACCACATCGTATCCTTTTATCTGTTCGTCTTTATTTTGTTTGACCCCATTTTGTCTTTTTATCTCTTCTCTTGGAGGTGTATTTATTATCTATGCCCATAATTCTCCAATTCTCTTGCAGACTCTGAATAAAATCACAGTTTACTCCAGCTGTGTAGATTTCTACGGCCCCATAGGAAGCTCCTGCTTGCTGCAGAGAAGACACACAGATGTGATTTATAATCAGATTGCAGGGGAATGTGGCATGCTGTCAAGGTTTGATTTCTAGCCAAAGAGGAGGGAGGGACTAAAAACGGAGCTACCAGAACAAGAGGAAAATGTCAGGTGTTTGAAGGAAAGTGTAAAACTCAGACTCTAATCAGTCGGATGATGATACTATACCTTTTTGGGGGGTTTTGTCTAATTCAGTAAAATGTAATTATACTTGAGGAAAACAAATTCACTGCAGATTATATAGATATGAATGCATATGTGTAAGCATACAAAGATATAATTCATATATGGATATACATGTACATATGTCTTCATTTTATTCCTGGAATTAGAAATGTTTATCCTATGTAGTCAAGCCTCAGTATACAAGCCCATCTTCTCACTTAATAATCAGTTATTAATATAAATAAATCATTCAAAATTTGTGTGATAATATAATAAAGGTCATAATCATATCCTATTACCAAACATTAGCTACTGCTATTTATACAACACATTGAATGATGTGACTGTTGGCCATGAACAATTTGTAACTTTACTTAAATGTATCTCCATTCTAATAAGCAGCTTTAAGGAGGAATTTTATAAGCTTAGGAGACTATTTTGGGGAAACAATTAATTCACTAAATATAAGCAATTGATTTTTTTCTTCCATAATAGGAATCTTGTTGCTTTAGGCAACCTGTTGGAAAAATAGGTTTTACTATTTTCGCAAGTCATCCATGAGGAGGAAAAGACAATGATTGCTTAATCTGAAACTTCTAAAAGGATGAAACGTAATAGGACTACCTTAATACATGACACATGAATAAGGAATTTCTGGGTTGGTACAAACTATTTTTAAGTTCTTCTATACCTGCAAGAATAACAACCTTGGCTTAATTTAAAACATGACATCTCTTGGTTTTCCTTAGTTTGAGAAAACATAAGCAGATTGGACTCCACATTTTTTCAACAAAACGTTGGCTGATGGAAGGTGAGATGTGACATGTTAGTCAAAGAAGGGCCCAAAGCTAACCGTGAGATCATCATTGTAGTTTTAAAATCAATTGGTAACACTTTCCCATGATGAAGTCGTGTGATAATTTTCTCAAACGCCTAATGTTTCAAAAAATGTCATGCTATGAATTTTGATTATGGTTGTAATCTAAACGGGCTCTCCAATTTTAAAATGATTACATAAAAGCATTGATTTGGTGCCTAAAACACATTTGCTCAGGAAGCACATTTGGGTGAAATGAACAGTTTTTAAATGAGCAGCATATATTTCCCTCACTTTACAAAATAATCAGATAATATATTCTTCTCTTACAATGCTACCAATTCAAAGCTTTTATGCATTTGTCTTTACATAAATATATTATTGCCTAATTACTAATGCTGAATCAGCTGTGATAGTTCATTTTCTATGAGTGACCCCAATAATCGCAGCCTTAACAAATTTAGGGAGGAAGGAATGACTAAGGCATTAACATCCAAGTTCTGCAGTGAGGCTCCAGCATGCCCTTCTGTCTGTGTAGTTAGACCTTTCAATGAGAACAAGGATTGCTTGTAATCCTTTCAGCAGTCTTTTACTTAATGTTTGCCCAGAAGCTGGGTTTAATTCAGGCGAGGGCTCCTGGGGTCTCAGTTTGTGTAACTTTTCTGAGGCAAGGGCAGCAAGGAAGAAGCATTCTACGAGGCAGGTTTAGAAGATGTCCAAGCTTGTAAGTCACCTAGGGGACTCTCAAAAGATTTTTGATTCAGAGGTCCCTGCAGACAAGATTCCAGGCCAGTTTGGAGAAATGAGAAAAAGAAAAGAAAAATCAAGAATCTCAGATGAAAATAATTTAAGCCAAAACTCATGAGAAGTCACAGGCACAGTTCAGGAATTCTGTTAAGATTAAATAATAACAACAACCTAAATAATAGGTTGTTGCTAAGCCTAATCTTAAGAAAAAGACTTGCAGAGGGACCCTGATCTAATCTTCATTTTAAACTCATCCAATCCCTAGACTTGTCATCCAGCCCCTGAATTGTTGTCATTGTAGAATACCAGAATGATACTGCTGTAAAAGAAATGGTGACCAGCTCTCTGAATCAATTGGGATTTTTCCATTTCCTAGGGGAGGTAAGAATGCAAAAAGGTGAGGAAAGGAACTGAGACAATATGCTACTAAATATTTAACAACTGGGCTAGGCATAGTGGCTCACACCTAATATCCCAGCACTTTGGGAGGCTGAGGCAGGCAGATCACTTGAGGTTAGGAGTTTAAGACCAGCCTGGCCAACCTGGCAAAACACCATCTCTATTAAAAATACAAAAATTAGCCAGGCATGATGGCAGTCTCCTGTAATCCCAGCTACTCAGGGAGGCGGAGGCACGAGAATTGCTTGAACCCAGGAGGCGGCAATCGCAGTGAGCTGAGATCCTTCCACTGCACTCCAGCCTGGGAGACAGAGTGAAACTCCGTATCAAAAAGAAAAAAAAAAAAAATTAACAACTGGGAAAAAAAAGTATGCCTGTCTATATGTATACACACTTATTATGAATTGTACTAATGTAAAGAATATGTAGCATACAACTTATAAATAATAAAAATATAAAATACTCTTATTTATAAATTTCATCTTCATTGATTCTTACAGAATACTTTTGTTAATTTTTGCTGAACTTTTAAAACTTATAGCCAATCTGCAGTTGCAATTGAGAAACAAATGTAGTTCTCACATGAATGTTAGTGGATATTTTCATTTAAGTCAATGAATGAGACTAGGTAAAACATCAAAGATGTATGTGGGAAATTACTTGATCAATAACTCAATGCTGGAAGAATATTTCCCCAATTTTTAAATACTATTCACAATGCAATGGCCAGAGACATAACATATTTAAAAAGTTTAATCTGCGTTATTTACATTTTATCCACCACTTTCTTAAGTTTAAACAAGGAACAGGAAAACTTTTTGGTTAATGGCCACATAGTAAATATTTTAGGCTCTGCAAGCCATATGGTCTCTATCTCAACTATCTCTGTCTATACAATTCTGCCTCTGTAGCACACAAGCAACCCACAGACAGTATGTAAGCCAATGAGCGTGACTATATTCCAACAGAACTTTATTTATGAACACTGAGATTTGAATTTCATTTAGTTTTCATAAAACATTATTCTTCTTTTATTTTTTTTAACAATTAAAAAACATAAAAGCAACTTTAGCTCATAATCCATACAAAAACAGGCAATGGACTAGATTTGTCTTCAGGCTATAGTCTGCTATTTTCTCATCTAATCAATCAACAAAACAACAAATAAATCCATAGCAGTTATCAACTTCTGTAATATAAATATTCTCACCATGGCTGATTTCAAGTTCTCAATGTGACATCACTGAATGCTGTAAAGAGATGTGGAGTAGCACATCATTATACAGTATTTCCATCCTATGGATATGATAGATAAGAATAACCTCAAGAACACAAATAATATTAAAATGTAGTGAAAATAATTAAAATTATGAGCGTTAAGCATTTATTACCTTATTTCTAGTATAATTTAATTATTTGTAAGCATATACAATTTTATTTTTTATTTTTATTCATTTATTTTTGTGACAGAGTCTCCCTCTGTCACCCAGGCTGGAATACAGTGGTGTGATCTTGGCTCACTGCACCCTCCATCTCCCAGGTTCTAAACGATTCTCCTGCCTCAGCCTCCAGAGTAACTGGGATTACAGGCGTGCACCACCACACCTGGCTAATTTTGTATTTTTAGTAGAAACGGGGTTTCACCATGTTGGCCAGGCTGGTCTCAGACTCCTGACCTCAGGTAATCTACTCTCCTCGGCCTCCAAAAGTGCTGGGATACAGGCTTGAGCCAACGCACCTGGCCTACAATTTTATTTTTAATAATGGCTATATTCAACTGGCTGGCAAAATTCTCAAACATTTAATAATTGGTTCCTGAGAGTTGGTACAGGTTATCTCTACCAAATCACAAAACTGCGCACTTTTCCAGAGCATATTGCATCACTTGCCTCTGAGATTCCCACATCAACACTGACTCTTCATCCACAGACATAGAATTGCCCTCTGGAGCTACCCACAAAGAGTTTCAGGAATCTTAGGCCCTAAGTCATCTCAAAAGCTTTGGTATCTCTGTCTTCCACATAAAAGTGGGATGAGAAGGAGATCTTATTGCCACAGGAACAAATAATATCTAGTAATTCTGGAGCATTTACTCTGGGCCAGGTACTGTTTTAATCTTTTACTTATACCAGCTCATTTGATTGTGATTCAACCCCAACAGTAGCTTTCTGTCATCATCATTTTGCATTTAAGGACGTTGAGAAAGAGACATGAGGCTGCTTATCCACTCACACATATAAACAGTAGAGTTCCAACCTCCCTAAACACTAGGTTGTGTGCACTTGAGGAGATAAGTACCTCTGTTTTATTATCTACTTGTTTATGTACCCAGTAACAGATTATCAATTTAATTCAATATATCCCAAACTGGGCTATCATCTGTCCTCCCAAATCTCCTTTTCCTCTGTTTCTTTGTTTTGTTTCGTTTGTTCTTGTTAATGACACCAGTAGTATACTAGACACCCTGGGATCTTGGACTCTTTCCTTGTCTTTATTCCAAGCAGTTGCTAATACTATTAATTCAACTTTTAGTAGTACTTCTTTTAACTGTACTTTTCCTGTGTTTAGATATACAAATAGGCACAATACAATTGTGCTGCAAGTCTCTAACAGTATTCAGTATAGTAACATGTTGAACAGAATGTTAAAAAATGAGGCCAGGCACAGTGGCTAACGTCTGTAATCCCAGCACTTTGGGAGGCCAGGGCGGGCAGATCACATAAGGTCAGGAGTTCGAGACCAGCCTGGCCAGCATAGTAAAACCCCATCTCTACTAAAAATACAAAAATTAGCTGGATGTGGTGGTGCATGCCTGTAGTCCCAGCTACCTGGGAGGCTGAGTCAGGAGAATGGCTTGAACCCTGGGAGGTGGAGGTTGTAGTGAGCCAAGATTGTGCCATTGCACTCCAGCCTGGGCGACAGCACAAGACTCCATCTCAAAAAAATACAATACAATACAATACAATAACCTGATGATGCATTTCTTAGCATACATCCTTGTTGTTAAGTGATGCATGATTGTATATACAACACTTTTGAAATCTATTCATCCAGCAGTTGACAGACACTTAGACTGACTCCATGTCTTGGCTATTGTGAATAATGCTGCAAGGATCTTGGGATTGCAAATATCTCTTCCACACGCTGATTTCATTTCCTTAGAATATATATCCAGTAGTAGGATATGTGGATCATATGGGAGTTCTATTTTTAATTTTTTGAAGAATCTCCATACTATCATTTATAATGGCTAAACTTATTCACAAACTTACCAACAGTGTACAAGGATTCCCTTTTCTCCACATCGCTACCAAAACTTATCTTTTGTCTTTTTGATGATAGCCATTCTAACAGGTGTAAGGTGATAACTCATTGTGGGTTTAATTAGCATTTCTTTGATGATTAGTAATATTGAGCATTTCTTTCATATACCTATTACCAATTCGTATGTCTTCTTTTGAGAAATCTCTGTTCAGGCACTTTGACCATTTCAAAATTGTATTTGTTTTCTTGCTATTGAGTTGATTTCCTTATAAACTTTGGACATTAATCCCTTATAAGATGTGTGGTTTGTAAATATTTTCTTCCATTTCACAGGTTGTATCTTCACTCCATGGATTATTTCCTTTGCTGTGCAAAAGCTTTCTAGTTTGATGTAGTATCATTTGTCTATATTCATTTTTGTTGCCTGTGTTTTTGAGGTTATATCCAAAAAATAATTGTCCAGACTAATGTCACAGAGCTTTTCAACGATGTTTTCCTCTAGCAGTTTTTTAGACTAGGTCTTATATTTAAGTATTTAATCCATTTTGGGCTGATTTAAGCATATTATGTGAGATAAGAAACATTTTAACTTTCACCATTTAGTATGATGTTAGCTATAGGGTTGTCACATATGGCCTTTATTGTGTTGAGATACATTCCTTCTATACCTAATTGTTGAGAAGCTTTTTTTTTCTCTTTTAAAATCATAAAAGGAGGCTGAATTTTGGCAAGTGATTGTTCTACATCTACTGAGATGATATTATGGTTTCTTTTTTTGTTCTTCATTCTGTTAATGTGGTGAATCACATTTGTGGATTTGCATATGTTGTACCATCCTTGCATCCTTGGGAAAAATTCCACTTGATCATAGTGAACCATCCTTTAAATGTGCAGTTGAATTTGGTTTGGTAGTATTTTGTTGAAGATTTTTGCATCTATGTTCATTAATGATATTGGCCTGTAATTTTCTTTTTCTTGTAAATTTCTTTTCTTGTAATTTTCTTTTCAAAGTCCTTGTCTGGCTTTGGTATCAGGATAATGCTGGTCCCATAAAGTTAGTATGGAAGTACACCCTCTTCTTCAATTTTTGAGAAGTTTGTGACAGATTGGTATTAATTCTCTAAATGTCTGGTAAAATTAAGCAGTGAAGCCATGCAGTTTAGGCTCTTCTTTGATGGTAGACTTTATTACTGAATCTCCTTCCTCATTATTATTATTATTTTATTTTTAAATTTTTCTTTGAGACAGAGTCTCGCTCTGTCTCCAAGGCTGGAGTACAGTGGCACAATCTTGGCTCACTGCAGGCTCTGCCTCCTGGGTTCTAGCAATTCTTGTGCCTCAGCCTCCCAAGTAGCTGGAATTACAGGAGCCTGGCACTACTCCTGGGTGATTTTTGTAATTTTAGTAGAGAAGGGGTTTTTACCATGTTGGCCAGGCTGATCTCGAACTCCTGATCTCAGGTGATCTGCCTGCCTCAGCCTCCCAAAGTGCTGGGATTACAGGCATAAGCCACTTCGCCTGGCCTCTCCTTTTCATTATTTATCTCTTCAGATTTTCTGTTTCTTCATGATTAGTCTTGTTAGATTTCATGTGTCTAGAAATATACCTATTTCTTAAAGGTTTCCAAAAAGTTGGCAAATAGTTATTGATAATAGTCACTTACGATTTTTTAAATCTCTGTGATATCAGTTGTAATCCCTCCACTTTCATTTCCGATTTTATTTATTTGAGTCTTCTCTCTTTTTCTGGTCTAATTAAAGGTGTGTCGATTTTGTTTATCTTTTCAAAACACCTTCTATTGATCTTTTCTTTGTTTTTCTAATCTCTATTTTATTTATTTCTACTCTAATCTTTACTATTCCCATTCTCTAATAACTTGGCCTTAGATTGTTATACTTTTTCTAGCTCCAGGAGGTGTAATGTTGTTGTCTATTGGAGATCTTTCTCTTTTTTTGTTGACATAGGCATTTATTACTATACATTTTCCTGTTAGAATTGCTTTTGCTGCATCTCATAAGTTTTGGTATGTTATATGTCCATTTTCATTTGTCTTAAGATATTTTTAAATTTAACTTTTAATTAATTATGTATTCTTTGACCCATTGTTTGTTCAGAAAAAGGTTGTTTAATGTCCATGTACCTCTAAATTTCCCAAAATTCCCCGTTAATTGATTTCTAGTTGCATACCATTGTGGTTGTAAAAAATACTTGATCTGATTTTAATCTGAAATTTTTTGAGACTTGTTTTGTTTCCTAACATATGATGTATTCTGGAGACTCTTCCACGTGTTCTTAAGAAGAATCTGTATTCTGTTGCTATTGATAAAATGTTCTGTATATTTGTTAAGTCTATTTGATCTAAAGTGTGACTTATGTCCAATGTTTCCCTCTTTATTTTCTATCTGGATGATCTGTGCATTGCTAAAAGTGGTGTGTTGATGTCCTTACTATTATTGCATTACAGTCTAGACCTATTAATATTTGCTTTATATATTTAGGTACTTTGATGTTAAGTGCATATATATCTACAATTGTTATATTTTCTTAAAAAATTGACTCCTTTATCATTACATATTGACCTTCTTTGTCTCATCTTACTGTTTTTGACTTAAGATTTATCTGATATAAGTATAGCTACTTCTGCTCTCTTTTGGTTTCCATTTGCATGGAATGTCTTCTCTTATCCCTTTGCTTTCAGTCTATGTGTGTCCTTAAAAAAGACAGGATCTCCTGTGGGCAGCATAGTTGTATTGGGTTTAAAATCCATTTAAGCATTCTTTGTCTTTTGATTGGAGAATTTAATCAATTTATACTCAGAGTAATTATTGACAAGAACTTGCTACTGCCATTTGTTTGTTTGTTTTTGTTTTTGCTGTTTAGTAGATCCTTCAGTAGATCTTATATTCCTTTTCTCCTCTCTTGCTATTTTCCTATGTAATTAGTAATTTTATCTAGTGGTGTGCTTTGGTTTCTTACTTTTTGTCTGGTGTTTACCTGGCATGGGACTTTTGCTTTGTGGTTACCATGAGGTTTACATAAAATGTCAACAGTCTATTGTAAGCCAATAACAACTTTATTTTTCTTTGTTGTGAGAAGACACTCATCTTAAACTTAACTTGATTGCAATAAAAAACAACATTTTTGGCTGAACACAGGGGCTCACACCTGTAATTCTAGCACTTTTGGAGGCCAAGGCAGGAGGATTGCTTGAGCCTAGGAGTTTGAGAACAGCCTGGGTAATGTAGTGAGATCCAATCTCTATCAAAATAAGATTATCCGGTTGTTGTGGTACATGCCTGAAGTAGCAGCTACTCAGGAGGCTGAAGTGGGAGGATTGCTTCAGCCCTGGAGTTTGAGACTGCAGTGAGCCAAGATCATGCCACTGTACTCCAATCTGGCAGCCTGGGTGACAGAATGAGACCCTATCTCAAACAACAACAACAAACCCAACATTTTTACTCCACTTCCCACACATATTTTGTGTTTTGTATATCACAATTTCTATCATTTCATACTGTGTATCCTTTGACAAATTATCATAGCCTTTAATAGCTTTGTTTTTTAAATCTTTATACTCAAAATATAAGTTATTTTCATACCACAATTACAGTATTAGAGTATTCTGGATTTACTGTGTTCTTACTTTAACCAGTAAGTTTTATACTTCCATGTTTTTGTGTTATTAATTAGAGTCCCTTTTTTCAGTTTGAAGAACTCCCTTTAGCGTTTTTCTGTGAGACGTATTTGATGGTGGCGAACTCCTTCAGATTTTGCTTGTCTGTAAAAGTTATTACCTCTCTTTCATTTCTGAAGGACAGTTCTGCCAGCTGAGGTATTCTTGGTTGGCAGTTTTTTCCTCCCGCACTTTAAATATATCATCCCACTCTCTGCTGGCCCATGAGGGGCCTGCTGAGAAGTTCATGTCTTACCTCATCAGAACGCCCAAATATGTGATTTGCTTCTTTTCCCTTGCTGCTTTCAGGATTTTCTCTTTGTCTTTGATTTTTGATACTTTGATTACAGTATGTCTTGATGCACTCTTTTTTGGATTAAATCTGATGGGAGACCTTTGACCTTCCTGTACATGAAGGTTATGTCATTTTCTAAATTTGGGAAGTTTTCTGCTGTTACAGTTTACCCTTGAACAATGAAGGGTCGGGCTGTTGACTCCTTCATGCACAGTCAGAAATCCATGTATATAACTTTTTACTCTTCCAAAACTTAGCTACCTAATAGTGTACTATTGACTGGAAGCCATACCAATCTTGCTAACTCAGAGTGGGCAGAAGTGGAAGAGGTGGAGGAGATAGAAGGGGCGGCAGGAGAGGCAGGCACACTCGGTGTAACTTACTGAAAAGCATTTGCATATAAGTAGACCCAAGCAATTTCAACTGTGTTGTTCCACGGTCAACTTTTTTCTTTAAATAAGTTTTCTGAACCTTTGTCTCTCTTTTCTCCTTTATAAAATCCCTATAATTTGGATATTTTCACAGAGAGGCCAGGAGGTTCAGTCTGTGGGAAGTCTGAAGCTTGGAGTCTGAGGACGTTGAGGCTTTCCTCGTGCTGAATTTTACTGGGACAGGCTTAATATTGGATCTGATATGAAGTCTAGTGCTCATTTCTCCCTCCTTTCTTCACACAGAAGGTATTTCTCTTTATGACACACTGCTTGGGGTTGAGGGAGTGGTGATGCAGGCAATGCGAAACTATAGTTTCTGCCTTCTTCAACGTGTTGCACCCACCTGCTATAAACTCTCATCTGGAAGTAAGGAGGGAAGAAGTTACACTTTGTTCTACATTTTAGGTAAGACCAACATCCTAGGTTTTGAGGTCTTTAAACACTGCAGAGCAATTACCAAAAGTAAAAGATTGTAAGTGCTATAGATAACTGCCAACATTATTTTCAGAATAGATATTTTCATTATACTATAGTGATCATAATACTAACCAAGGATTCCTGAACAAATTCCTATCAGTGTGAGGATAGAGTTGTCATTGCCATCCTGCTCTATGGGGTAATCACAGAGCATGACTGCAATCTACTTGTCTTTCCTACAAAAGGGCTTATATATCCAGAGAAGGTGACCTCTTCAGTATGGGAAGATGAGGATTGTGACTCTTAACTACTCAATGTAGGACAAGCAATTTCAGATCCTAAGATAACCTAACAACAAAGTGATGGTGGTTTTATTATCTTAAGCTGTTGATGTGTGACTATTATTATTCATAAACTTAATCCTCATATCTTGGGACTGCAGCAGGGTTCCAGGATCTCATTTCTTAATGTCATTAATGTTACGGCTATAAATCTCAAAACAAATACAATAATCACAAGTGAGCATCAGCGGCTGGGATAGTTAAACACTGCTTACCTTCACTATACAGAAGAGATAAGTGCTCTTCATTGCAAAGGAATCCTTTACAGGTAAATGTTTTGTGGTAGAAATGTTCTTTCTGACAAAATTCACTCTTTTAAAGCATTGAAACATAATATATGTACATATTTTTGGGATATATGTGATAATTTAGTACATTCATATAATGTGTAAAGATCAAATTAGAGTAGTTGGTCTTAAATTTTTGTCTTTATGCTAGGATTTTCTTCTGTTTTGACATGTACAATGGGTTATTGTAAACTATAGTCACCTTACTGATCTATCGAACACCAGGCCTTATTTATTCTATCTGATTATATATTTGTAACCCTTAATCAAGTCTCTTCACCCCCACCCACCTCCCCTACACTTCTCAATCTCTAGTAACTACCAGTCTACTCTCCATCTTCATGAGATGCACTTTTTTTTAGCTTCCATATGTGACAACATGCAATATTTGTCATTCAGTGCTCGGCTTATTTCACTTGGCATCATGACCCCCAGATACATCCATATTGCTGCAAATAAAAGGATTTCATTCTTTTTATGGCAGAATAATATTCAATCGTGTATAAATATCACTTTTCCTTGATGCAGTCACCCACTGATGGACACATAATATGATTCCATATCTTGGCTGTTGTGAATAGTGCTGTAATAAACACGAAAGTGCAGATATTTCTTCAATATACTGATTTTCTTCCTCTAGGATATATACCCAGCAGCGGAATTACTGGATCATATGGTAGTTCTACTTTTAGTTTTTGAAGGAACCTCTATGCAGTTTTTTATAGTGGCTGTGCTACTTTACATTCTCACCAACAGAGTAAAAGTGGTTCCCTTGCTCTGCATTCTCACAGCATTTGTTATTGTCTGCTTTTTGAAAATAGCCATTTTAACTGGAGTAAGATAATATCTCACTGTAGTTTTTATTTGCATTTCCCTGATGAATAGTAATATTGGACATACTTATTGGCCATTTATATATCTTCTTCTGAGAAATGTCTATTCAGATCTTTTGCCCATTTAAAAATAAAATTGATATTTGTGTCTTGTTTTTGTTTTTGTTTTTTGCTTTGCTGCTTAGAAAATAAAATTGCTATTATTTTTGCTATTTAATTGTTTGAGTGCCTTATGTATTCTGGTTATTAGTCCCTCACCAGTTAAATAGTTTGCAAATATGTTCTTCCATTCAGTAGGCTGTCTCTTCACTTTGTCGTTTCCTTTGCTGTTCAGAAACTTATTAACTTCATGTGATCTCACTTGTCTATTTTTGCACTGGCTGCTTATGCTTTTGAGGTATCTTGGGACTGCTGCAGGGTTCCAGGAGATAATACTCTAGAAAGCTTTGCCCCAGCCATTTTCTTGAAGTGCTTCCCAACAATTTATCCTGGTAGTTTTAGAGTTTCTGGTCTTAGATTTAAGTTCTTAATCCATTCTGATTTTATTTTTGTATATGGTTAGAGATAGATAGGGGTATAGCTTCATTCTTCTGCCTATGGATACCCAGTTTCCCCAGCAACATTTATTGAAGAAACTGTCCTTTCCCCAGCGTAGGTTCTTGACACCTTTGTCCCAAATGAGTTGGCTATAAACGTGTCGATTTATCTAAGGATCCTTTTTCTGTTCCGTTTGTCTGAATGTCTGTTTTTATGCCAGTACCATGCTGTTTGGCTACTACAGCTTTATAGTATAATTTGAAGTCAGGTAATGTGATGTCTCCACCTTTGAGCTTTTTCTCAAGAAGGCTTTGACTATCCTGAGTCTTTTGTGATTCCATATGAATTTTAGGATTTCTTTTGTGTGAGTGTGAAGAATGTCATTGGTATTTTGATAGAGATTGCATTGAGTCTGTAGGCTGCTTTGGGCAGTACAAACATTTTGCCAATATTGACTTTCCCAGTCCACAAACATAGAATAGCTTTCTAATTTTTTGTGTCCTCTTCAATTTGTTTCATCAATGTATTATATTTGACATTGTTGACATTGTAGAGATCTTTCACTTGTTTGGTTAGTCTTGCTTCTAAGCATTTTTTGTAGCTATTGTAAATGAAATTACTTTCTCTTTTCTCAGATTTGTTGTTGTTGTCATGTAGAGATGCTGTTGCTTTTCGTATGTTGATTTTGTATCCTGTAACTTTACTGAATTTGTTAAACAGTTTTAACAGTTTTGTTTTTTTTTGTAGAGTCTTTAGGTTTTTCTAAATATAAGATTATATTGTCTGCAAACAAGGAACATTTGACTTCTTTCCAACTTGGATGTCTTTTATTTCTTTCTCATGTCTAATTGGTCTGGCTAGGATTTACAGTACTATGTTAAATAAAAATAATGGTGAAAACAGACATCCTTGTCTTGTTCCAGATCTTAGAAAAAAGGTTTTTCATTTTCCCCCATGCAATATGATGCTAGGTGTGGGCTTGCCATATATTGCCTTCATTTTATTAAGGTATGTTCTTTTTATATCCAGTTTCTTGAGGGCTTTTATCATGAAGGAATGTTAAATTTTATGGGATGCTTTTTCAGCATCTATTGAAATGATCATATAGTTTTTGTCATTGCTTCTGTTGATGTGATATATAACATTTATTTATTTGCATGTTTTGAATCATCCTTGCATCCCTAGGACAAATCCCACTTAAATTATGAATAATTTTGTAATGTGTTGTTTAATTCAGTTTTCTAGTGTTTTGTTGAAAATTTTGCATCTATGTTCCTCGGTGCTTTTGTTCTGTAGTATTCTTTCTGTCTCTTTCGTTATGTCTTTGTCCGGTTTTGATAGAGGTAATGCTGGCCTCACAGAATAAGTTTGGAAGTATTCCCTCTTTTTTAACTTTTTGAAGAGTTTCAGTAGAATTGATTTTAGTTCTTTAAATGTTTGGTAGAATTCAGCAATGAAGAAAGTATGTCCTGGCCTTTTTTTTTTTTTTCCACCTTTTTATTTAGCAGACTTTAGTTCTGTTGGCTTTTCTTTGATGGGAGGGTTTTGATTACTATCTCATTACTTATTATGGGTATGTTCTGGTTTTCTATTTCTTTATGGTTTAATTTTGGTAAATTGTTTATGTGTCTAGAAATTTATCTACTTTTTTCTACATTTTCCTATTTATTGGCATATGGTTGCTCATAACGGACTCGAATGCTCTTCTGAATGACTGTGGTAACTCAATTTAATGTCTCCTTTTTATCTCTACTTATTTGAGTCTTTCCACTTTCTTGTTTGTTAGTCTAGCTAAAGTTTTGTTTTTTTATATATATAAAAAACCTTTTTGTTTTGTTGCCCTTTTGTATTTTTCCAGTCTCAATTTTATTTATTTTGGCTCTGATCTTTATTATTTCTTTCCTATCTTAAGTTTGGGTTTGGTTTGCTCTTGCTTGTCTACTTCCTTGAGGTGCATCAGTATTTATTTGAAGTCTTTTTACTTTTACAATGTATCTATTGCTATGAACTTCCCTCTTAGTAATACTTTTGCTGTATTCCATAAGTTTTTTTAAATGTTGTATTTCCATTTTTATTTGCTTTAAGAAATTTCTTGATGTTCTTCTCAATTTCTTCCTGACCTATTGGTTGTTAAGGAGCATGATGTTTAATTTCCAACTCTACATATCTAGTTTCCAAAGTTCCTCTTGTTATTGATTTCTAGGTTTATTCCATTGTTGCCAGAAAAGACACTTGATGTGATTTCTACTTTTTTTTTTCAATTTGTTTTTATTAGTTGTATGGCCTAACGTGGTTTATCTTGGAAAATGCTGCATGTGCCTGATGAGGAGAACATGTATTCTGTACCTGTAGAATGTAATGCTCTGTAATTGTCTATTAGATACATTTGGACTACAGTGCAGATTAAGTCCAATGTTTCCTTGCTGATTTCTGTCTAGATAATCTGTGTAATGTGAAAGTGGAGTGTAGACATTCCCACCTATTATTGTATTGGTGTTCACTTTTCTCTTTAGCTTTAATAATATTTGCTTTGTGTATCTGGATGCTGTGGTGTTGGGTGCATACATATTTACAATTATTATAAACTGTTGA
This sequence comes from Cheracebus regulus, assembly GCA_963574635.1. Classification (NCBI taxonomy): domain Eukaryota; kingdom Metazoa; phylum Chordata; class Mammalia; order Primates; family Pitheciidae; genus Cheracebus; species Cheracebus regulus. The sequence continues at coordinate 32,935 of CAUYQU010040069.1, read as the reverse complement.
ATGATTAGCCCTTTATCATTATATAGCGACCTTCTTTACCTCCTTCATAGTTTTTGACTTGGAGTCTATTTCACCTGATATAAGTATTGCTACTTCTGCTCTTTTTTGGTTTCCATTTCCATGGAATATCTTTCTTCATACTTTCATTTTCAGCTTATGTGTGTCATTACAGGTGAAGTCAGTTTCTTATAGGCAAGATATAGTTGAGTCTTTTAAAAATCCATTTAGCCTCTCTTGTCTTTTAATTGGATAATTTATTCCATTAGATTCAATTTTATTATTGATAGATAAGGACTTGCTACTGTCATTTTGTTATCTGTTTTGGTTGTTTTGGAACTCCTCTCCTCCTTTCTTCCTTTCTGTCTTCCTTTGTATATAAAAGGTTTTTCTCTGGTAGTATATTTCAATTCCTTTTTGTTTTTTGTGTATCTATTACAGGGTTTTCCTTTGTGGTTACCTTGAGGTTTGCCAAAAAAATCCTTTAACAAATTATTTTAATCTGATGATAATTAATTCTGATCACAGACAAATGAGAAAAGAAAACATACAAGCAAAGAGGAAAGTAAAAACTCTACACTTTGACTCTATCGCTTTGACTTTTTTGCTTTTTGTTGACTCCTTTTATGTCTTTTGATATTGTTTATTTCTTGTTGTATTTATTTTTTGATATATTTATCTTTTAGTGTTCATGAAGGTATAAATAGAATGTTCCTTATGCTTGTGGACATTCATTAATGTTTGGGCATTAGAGAGTTAGATATATATTCCAGTCTTAGTGTCTGGCCTTGTTAGTACTCATACTTCTTGGGAGGGCTTTCTAAAAATTCAAAGGGGATTGAGTGTTAGCTAAACCTGTGGTTACTGCAGCAGTTTGAGCACTAGGGGGTGCTTTAAGCCCAGGTATGCTGCAACTCTTGCAGACTCCTAGATACACAGCCCTTGCTGGACCTCGGGAAGATAAGGGATAATTTCCTGGGTTCCCAGGCAAAGTCTCTTGCTCTCTTCCCTCTCTTTTCATTAATCAAAAGAAGTCTTCACTCTGGGCTACTTGCATTGGAGGAGGGGTAATGTGCACACTTCCCTGGTTGCCATGGCTGGCACTGTGTTGGGCCCCACCTGTAGCCCATGGCTTCCCAGCACAGCACAGCACAAGGGCTTGCCCAAGGCTTGTGGCCACTACGACCCGGCTGCCACTGATGCCTATTCAAGGTCTAAGGTCACTTTAGTCAGCAGGTGGTGAATTCTGCTAGGATTCAGTTCATCCCACCAGGGCAATAGAGTTCTTTGTGGCCTGGGGTAGGTCTAGAAACGCCATGAAAGAGCACAAGCCTGGAATCAGGAGCTTTAGGATTCTGCCCAGTGCTTTATCTTACTGCCGCTGAGCTGGTATCCAGTTGCAAGACAAAGTCCTCTGTACTCTTCCCACTTTTTCTTCTAAGTGGAAGGAGTCTCCTTCTGTACTACATCGTGTACAGTTGAGGGAGGGATGATGAAGGCACTCCCATGGCCACTGCAGCTGGGGTCATGGTAAGTGGCACATTGAGACCACAGCTCCTGAGACCAGCACAGCACGAGGGCTCACTGAAAAACTGCAGCCATTGTGGCCTGGCTGACACTCAGATTTATTTGGGGCCCTAGGCCACTTTAATTAGACAGTGGTGAAGCTGGCTGGAATTCAGACTCTTCCTGTTGGGGAATTCCCTTCTAGCCCAGGGCTGCTCTAAATATTCCCTTTGTGCGTACCCAAAGAATGGTGCCCAATGTTGTGTTCCACCGTGACAGGGTCGAACTGAGCTCTAATGCAAAGTCCACACTCACTTTGCTTTCCCTCTCCAAAGCACACAGATTCTGTCTCTTAGCTGACCTTATGGGGTTGGGGAAGGGATAATGCAGGTAATGTAGGACTGTCCTTTCTACCCTTTTCAATGTGTCGTTCTTTGTTGTTATGCTAAAAGTAGGTATTGTGATTGCGCGTCTGTTGTTCTTTTTTTTTTTTTTTTTTTTATATTGAGTCTCCAGGCTGAAGTGAAGTGATGTGATCTCGGCTCACTGCAACCTCCACCCCCAGGGTTCAAGCGATTCTCCTGCCTCAGCCTCCTGCGTAGCTGGAATTACAAGCACCCACCACCATGCCCGGCTAATTTTTGTATTTTTAGTAGAGACGGGGTTTCTCCATTTTGGCCAAGTTGGTCTTGAACTCTTTACCTCAAGTGATTCACCCGCCTCGGCCTTCCAAAGTGCTAAAATTACAGGCATGAGCCACAGTGCCCAGACTGTTACTGTTTTTATGAAGGTGTTTTCTTGCATACATAGTTGTTCGATTTGGTATTCCTGTTGGGGGATGATTAACAGCATTTCTATTTAACCGTCTTGCTCTGCCTCCAATTAGAAACCATATCTTAGCTGAGATTTGAAGGATGAACAGGGGTTATCCAGGCAAGGAATGTGGGATTAGAGGAAGCATACCTAAGTGGCATAAATAATTTGGATGCCAAGCCTACTTGGCTAAGTTTAAAAACCTTAAAGTTGTTCTGTTTGGCTGAAGAAGAGAGGCAAAAATTAAGTGCACTGATGTAGGCAGATGCCAAATAGAAAAAATATTTTGAATCTATGTTAAAGAATTTGGACTTTATCCTGAGGAGTGTGCATAATTTTAAACTGGGTATTGACATGATCGCATTTGTTTAGAAACTTCATCCAGGCTACAGAATGGATTGGGTGGTCTGGGGTTAAAGCAGATATTACTTACTGTAGCATTTTCATACACAAAATGAGAAAGGAAAAAAATGTGTGAAGTTTGATCTTCTCTGTCAGTGACTATTGTCTGTAATCTTGACCCATGATTATGAAATTTATTCTTAGGGGCATGGGATTCTGATTCTCAATATCCCTAGGAAGGCTTTTTAAAAAATTCTACTTGGATATACAAGTAAATGGCTGCTGAAATCTCTGTCTGCTCCAACCCTACCCTGGAACTTGAAAGGAAGCCACTTTCTAACACACATAACAATTGTATGATTCAGTACCAAGAATCATGGAGAAAAAAACATCAGAGAATTATAGTAATTCAATTTAAAATCTGCTGAAAGCTTTGCTTAAGGCTTATGTGGCTGTACAGAGAACTTGCATGAGGTAAGAAAGCCGTTGTCATGGCCACAGAGCAGTTGGTATTTTGATAACATTAAAATGCCCTCTCAGGAAAGGTTCCACCATTCTCTGGAATAACTTTTTAGAGCTTGAGGAAAAGGAAAGGCAAGACATACGTGTGGTAAGGCATTATGTCCAGGTGATAATCAGAGTCTAGCTTGTATTCCAGGAGCTTCAAATTCTTATTTTCTTTTTATTGTAGTTTGTCTTTTTTTTTTTTTTTTCACCAACAACAATATCAGAACAAAACTGATCTAATTTCACAAACTGCACTTCTGGTAAATTTTGAAGGAACTTAAAATGTTATCCTTGAAAATGAGATAATAAAAGGGGACATCTGCCCATACCTTTTGTTCTAAGAATCGGAAGTAGTAAGCAATCCAGCAGCATTCCAGGTAATAGAATCTATGTAGGATTGCAGTTGTTAAATATGCATAATTAATTAAATGCAATTCCAATCATCATACTGCCAGATATAAATACCATCTGGGAAGGGTTGTCTTATGATAAGACTAACAGTGCAAACATTGTAACACTATTCAAAGGCAGAAGAAGCCATTCTGGAGCTTTGCTAAAAATAGAGTGCTTCTAGTGTAAAAGAAAAGTAGACCTGCATGTTCTGTCCACCAAAGTGGACCATCCATTCCATTCCAAATAGGAACTCTCACTTCCAAACCACCCCTTCAAGATAAAAGGAGCTGAATTGAGGAAGTGTAAGAAATTGATAGGTTCTGTTATTTGTACAAATGATTCTTCATTTCTTTCATACAGCTGTACAACTCTAATAAATAAGAAACTAGTGAAATAAACTTTAGCAGAAGGTCTAAACATAAGCAAATGTTGCATTCTGCAATATTTAATACATGCTTCTTAAAGCTGATATATGTACACACACGTGTGCGCCCACACACTTAATCTTTCTCAAGAAACAGGTTGTTTTCAGTTGCACTTTTGAGAAGTATATTATTGTCTTGCTCTATTACTTTTAGATTCTTATTCTAATTGTGTAGAACTATTTAAATAGGAAGAAAGATAATCTTCAAGTCATTCTGGTTTAAATATTGTGGCTTAGAAGCAAGCTGGCTTCACTTCCCCCACAAAAAATGAATATGGGTGTATATATGTGTGTATGTATATATATATATATATATATATATGTCCAGTATTGAGATGATCACTAGCAATATTTCAGAACTCAATTATAAAGATGAGCTAGTTCCTGGGCCCACAATGAAGTTAAAAACTTTAATTAGACAGTAAGAGAATGGGACTTACCTTGTCTGTGACACTACTCGCCCATCCCCAATTTGCTCAGCATCAAGTATGTGGAAAATTCCCCCGACTCAAGATTTTGACATTAGCAAAAGTGAGAACAAGGTTGACAGTCAGCTTCCCCACCATCTTGGGTTCCCCGGCAGGAAACCTGTCTCTGCTTCAATCCATGGGAAATATTATGAGTGCCCAAAAGGAGAAGTATTCCTGAAGACAGGCAGAGACCAAAGGAGGAGGCAAGACTCCCATCCCAAAACTTGAGGAAGATGTAAATATCCACATTACAGGAAGGTCAAAGAACACCAAACAGATCCAACCCAAGATGACCGAGGCATATAATAATCAAGCTTCCAAAAACCAAAGACAAAGAGAGCACCCTAAAAAAAGCAATGAAAAGAAGCAAATTAACATATAAAGGTGCTCCAATTCTTCTGGCAACAGACTTTACAAAGGAAACCACATTAATCAGTGGGAATAAGATGCCATTTTGCAAGTGCTGAAAAAGTAAAAATCCCTGCTATTTAAGAATACTGTATACAGCAATACTATTCTTCAAATATGAAAGAGAGATAAGGTGTTTTTCAGACAAATAAAAGCTGAGATAATTCACCACCACCACTACCCCCAGAGCTGTCTTATAAGAAATGCTAAAGGAAGTTCTTCAATCTGAAAAAAAAGCACTAATGTGTAAAAAGGAAACGTGAAGATATAAAACCCACCCCACTGGTAAAAGTGAATATGTGGAAAAACCCAGATTTCTCTAATACTGTAATTGTGACATGCAACCCACTCATAACTTTACTGTGAAATCCAAAAAACAAATCTATCATAATGACACCTACGCAAACTTTTACGATATAGACAGTATAACAGTATGTAAATTGATATGACGAAAAGTCAAAATGTGGGTAGGAGGAAGTTAAAGTGTAGAGGTTTTTTAGTTTTCTCTTTGTTGGTTTCTGTTCTTTGTGATCTAAGATACGTCTTTAAAATAACTTGTTATATCTATAAGATATTTTTGTAAGCCTCATGGTAACCACAACACAAAAACCTATAATAGATTCACTAAAAATAAAAAGCAATGAATTAAAACACACTACCAGAGAAAATAAACTTACCACAAAGGAAGGCAGTGAGAAAGAAAGAAAGGAATAGAGGAAGTTACAAGCAACTAGAAATCAGGCAACAAAATGAGGGTAGTAAGCCCTTATTTATCAGTGTTAACACTGAATATAAATGGACTCAATTTTCCAATTGAAAGACATGGGGTGGCTGAATGGAGAAGGAAGGAAGGAAAGAAAGAGGGAAGGAAGGAAGGGAGGGAGGGAAAGAAAGAGAAAGAAAGAAAGAAAGAGAAAAGAAAAAGAAAGAAAGAGAGAAAGAAAGAGAGAAAGGGAGAGAGGGAGAAAGAGAGAAAGAGGAAGGAAGGATGAAAGAAAGAAGGAATGAAAGAGAAAGAAATAAAGGAAGAAAGGAAGAAAGAAAAGAAAACAAAGGAAAAGAAAAGCCAGGCCACAACTCCTAATTGCACTCTCCTCTAACCTTTCTCCCTTCCACAAATCTCATCTCCTTAAATAGCACCATGCAGCTGCTCAAACCAATCTTAGAAGTCATCCTCAATTCCTCTGCATTTCTTGCACAGTGAGCATGCTCTGCTCATCTCCTCCTGTGTCCACCTCAAGTGAGCCTGCTCTTCCTCATCTCTTGCACTCCCACCACCTGCTCTCACCTGAGTAACTCTGAAGTCCTGCAGCATGCTCTGTGTGCTTCAACTCTGTGTTCCCTGAAAGTGTTGAGTTTTGATTTAGTTTCAGACATTAGAAATTTAATATTCCAAAGGATTCTAAAAACGGATTAAATGTGCCAACAAGAAGGAAGTTTAATATGCATGCCTACCAGAAATAAATTGCTTTTCAATAAGATATAATCTCCAATAAAGTGCTTTTTCTTATGTCTGGCTAGGAGCCATAGACTCCATTACTTTCTTCTCTTTTCAGAATCATATGTCTTTTCTGTTTTATATATTTTATTGATACATACTAAATGTACCAGAGAGGCCAAGGTGGGTGGATCACTTGAGGTCAGGAGTATGAGACCACCTGGGGAAATCCTGTCCAACTAGAAATGCAAAAATTAGCTGGGCATGGTGGCAGGCATCTGTAATCCTAGCAACTCAGGAGGCTGAGGCAAGAGACTCACTTGAACCTGAGCGACGGAGGTTGCAGTGAGCCGAGATCATGCCACTGCACTCCAGCTTGGGCAACAGAGGGAGACTCCATCTCCAAAAAAAAAGTACCTAGTTTCAGGTTAGCTGTCATAATTCATTTCATGTATATAATGTGTGAAGATCAATTCAGCATAATTGAGCTACTGATCACGTTAAATATGTGTATTTTCTTTGTTCTAGAAACAGTCAAGTTATTCTAGCTATTTTGAAATGTACAGTTGGTTATTGTTAAGTATATTCTACTGATTTATTGAACACTAGGTTTTACTTCTACTGTTTATTTGTACCCATTAATCAACCTCTCTTCACTCCTCCTTTCTCCCTACTTTTCCTAGTCTCTGGTAACCAAAATCTACTTTCTATCTTCATAAGGTATATTTTTTTAGCTACTACATATGAGTGAGAACATGCAATATTTGTCTTTCTGTGCTTGGCTTATTTCACTTAACATGATTATTCCAGATTCATCCATGTTACTGAAAATTACAAGACTTCATTTGTTTTTATGGCTGAATAGTATCTCATTATCTTTATCCCTTCATCTGTTGATGGGCAATTAAGTTGATTTTATAACTCTTCAATATATTGATTTTCATTTTTTTAGATATATATCCAGAAGTGGAATCAATGGACCACATGATAGTCCTTCTTTCTCATCATTTGATTGATGATGTTTCTCATGATTTCTTTTTTAGCTAGCTTGTTTATGACTAGAAATACCACTGATTTTTGTACATCAATTTTGTATACTGTAACTTCATTTATCAGTCCTGAGTTTTTCGGTGGAGTCTTTAGATTCTTCTGTATATAAGATCATGTTATCTGAAAACAGGAACAATTTGGCTTCCTCTTTTCCAGTTTGGAGGCCCTTTATTTCTTTCTCTTGTCTAATTGCTCTGGCTAGTACTTCCAGTACTATTTTAAAAAAGAGTAGTGAAAGTGAGCGTACTTGTCTCCTTCTAATTATTAGAGTAAAAGCTTCCAACTTTTCCCCATTCAGTATGACATCAGTGGTGGGTTTGTCATCTATGGTCTTTATTGTTTTCAGATATATTCCTTCTATACCTAATTTGTTTTGAGTTTTTATCATGAAAAAATGTTGAATCTTATCAAATGCTGTTTCTGCATCTACAGAGATGATCCTTTGATTTTTGTTCTTTGTTTTGTCGATGAAATAGATCACATTTATTGACTTGCATATTTTGAATCATCCTTGCATTTGGGGAGTAAATCCCTCTTGATCATGCTGTATATTTTGATGTGCTGTTGGGTTTGGTTTGCTGATATATGTTTTGAGGATTTTTGCATCTACATTTATTAGGGATATTGGCTTGTAGTTTTCTTTTTTGGTGTATCTTTGTCAGGCTTTGGTATTAGGGTAATGTTAGCCTCATAGAATGAGTATAAAATAATTCCCTCTTTTTAACTTTTTTGAATATTTTTAGGAAAATTGGTGTTTGTTTTTCTTTAAATACTAGAATCCAGCATTAAAGTCATCTGGTCCTGGCTTTTCTTTTTTGGGGAGATATTTTATTACTGCTTCAACCTTGCTACTGGTTATTGGTCTGTTTAGGTTTTCTGTTTCTTCCTGGTTCTGTCTTGATGGGTTACATGTGTCAGGAATCTATTCATCTCCTCTAGGTTTTATAATTTGTTGGTATAGAGTTTTCCATAATAGTCTCTAATGATCCTTTGCATTTCTGTGGTATCAGTTGTAACATATCCTTTTTCTGATTTTATTAATTTGGATATTTTCTCATTTTTCCTTGGTTAGTCTACCCAAAGTTCTGTTCATTTTTGTTTATCTTTTAAGAAACCAACTTTTCATTTGGTCGATCTCTCATATTGATTTTTTAGCCTCTATTTTGTTTATTTCTGCTCAGATATTTACTATTTCTTTTCTTCTACTAATTTTGAGTTTGGTTTGTTCTTGCTTTTTTTAGTTTTTTTGAGGAGCATTATTAGGTTGTTTTTTGAAATCTTTCTATTTTTTGACAAAGTTTTTTTTTTTTCCTATAAACTTTCCTTTCAGTAATGCTTTTGCTGTGTCTCATAGGTTTTGGTATGTTGTGGTTTTATTTTAATTTTGTTCAAGAAATTTTTAAATTTTATTCTTAATTTTTTCATTGACTCGTGGTCATTCAGGACCATGTTGTTTAATTTCCATGTATTTGTATAGTTTTTAAAGTTTCTTTTGTTATTGATTTCTAGATTTATTTCATTGTGGTCAGAAAAGAGACTTGATATGATCTTAGTTTTTAAAAATCTGTTGAAACTTAGTTTTTTGTCCTAACATATGGTGTATTCTAGAGAATGTTTCATGTGCTGATGAGAAGAATGTATATTCTGCAGGTGTTGGATGACATGTACTATAAATGTCTGTTATATCCATTTGGTTTATAGTACAATTAAAAGACAGCGCTTCTTTTTTTCTGTCTAGATGACCTGTCCAATGCTGTGAGTAGTGTATGAAAGTTCCCAGCTATGACTGTATTGAAGTCTATCTCCCCATATATATGTGTATTTATATATACACATATGTGTGTATATATATATTTACATACACACACATATATATGGGTGCTTTAGTGTTACATGAGTATATATTTACAATTGCTTCATCCTCTTGCTGAGTTGATCTCTTTATTATTACATAATGACCTTCTTCTCTGTCTTTTTTTTTTAAATATAGTTTTAGACTTAAAAGTCCATTTTATTTGATATAAGTATAGCTACTTCCACTCATTTTTGGTTTCCACCTTGTGGAATATCTATTTTCATCCCTACATTTTCTCTCTCTCCCTTTCTTTATTTCTTCCTTCCTTCCTTTTTTCTCTCTCTTTTCCTTTCTTTCTCCTTTCTCTCTTTCTCCTTCCTCTCTTTCTTTCTCTTCCCTCCCTCCATCTCTCTCTCTTTCTTTCTTTCTTTTTTTTTTCTTTCTTATTTTTTTTTTTCCCAGACAGTGTCATGCTCTGTTGCCCAGGCTGAAGTGCAGTGGCACAATCATAAGTCACTGCAGCCTTGAGCTCCTGGGCTCAAGCAATCTTCCCACCTCAGTCTCCTTATTGGCTGGGACTATAGGAATGTTCCATCATGGCTGGATTTATTCCTTATCCTTTCAGACAAAGGAAATATGTGTGTCATATGTGAAGTAAGTTTCTTGGAGTCAGCATATAGTTGGATCTTATGTCTTTTATTCATTCAGCCAATCTATATTTTTAAATTTGGGAATTTAATCCATTTGCATTCAAAGTTATTATTGATAGGCAAGGACTTAGTCTTGTCATTTGTTAATTGTTTTCTGGTTGTTTAATATATCCTTTGTTCTTTTCTTGCTTGCTTATTATTTATCTTTGCAGTTTGGTAGCTTTCTGTAGTTACAACATTTGATTATGTTCACTTTCTTATTTGTGTATCTGTTCAAAGATACACAATTTTATACTTTCGAGTTTTATAGTTTTGTATGTTGTCATTACTGTAGTTACTACCTTTGTGCTTCCAGATATAGTCCCCCCTTAAGCATTTATTGTAAGGCTGGTCAAGTGGTGATGAATTATCTCAGTTTTTGCTTATTCATGAAAGATTTTACTTCTATTTCATTTCTGCATGATAGCTTTGTTGGGTACATGATATGATTTGGCTGTGTCCCCACCCAAAATGTCATCTTGAATTGTCATTTGAATTATAATCCTCACACAATGGGGGAGGGCTCCCATGGGAGGTGATTAGATCATGGGGGCAGTTCCCCCACACTATTCTCATGTTAGTGAGTGAATGCTCACAAGATCTGATGGTTTTATAAGGGGATTTCCACCTCTTAGCTCTGCACTACTCTCTCCTGCCACCATATGAAGCAGAACGTGTTTACTTGCCCTTCCACCATAATTGTAAGTTCCCTGAGGCTTCTCCAGTGCTGTAGAACTGTGAGTCAATTAAACCTCTTTATAAATCACCCAGTCTCAGGCAGTTCTTTATAGCAGCATGAGAACAGACAAATAGAAGTATTTTTTTTTTCTTTCAATATGTTGAATGTATCATCCCATTCTTTCCTGGCCTGTATGCTTTTGTTGAAAAATCTGCTGTTCATCTAATGAGGATTCCCTTATACGTGACCTGATACTTCCTCTTGCTATTTTAAAACTTCTTCTTTGTCTTTGTCTTTTGAATGTTTGAGTATAATGTGCCTCAAAGAGGAGACTTTGGTTGAATCTATATGGGGATTTTTGAGATTTCTGGATCTGGATATCTATTTTGCTCCCCAGACTTGGGGAGTTTTCAGCTATTACTTGATTAAATAGATTTTATATGACTTTTAACCATTTTTTCTTCTGAAATTCTTGTAATCTGATCATTCATTCTCTTAATGATGCCCCATAAGGCTTTAGGCTTTCTTTTTTCTTTTTTATTATTTTTTCTTTAACCGATTTATTTCAGAAGACCTGTTTTTTTATTTGTTTGTTTTAATTTTAAGGTGGCTCTGCAAAGAAACTTTGGTTTATAAGGCAGTGTTATTATTAATAGTTTACTTTTCCTTTACTTTGAGGTGACTCAGTCTTCTTGAGCAGCATGATGGCCTGGATGTTGGGCAAGACACTCACCTGTGTGATAATGACTTTACCCAGCAACTTGTTGAGGTCTCCATGATTGCAACTGGCCAGCTGCAGGTGGTGCAGGATGATACATGTCTTCTTATTGTCACAGGTCCTATTGCCTGCCAACTCCAGCATCTCAGTAGTCAGGCACTCCAACACCACTACTAGGCACACTGACATATCAGCCCTTACTTTCTTTCTCGTAGTAATTGCCCTTGAAGTGCAGGAAGTGCACACGACCCATCAAGAACCGGAGCCTAGCCCAGGAGGACTGGGTCTTGGCCTTGGCAAGCCTTGTTGCTCTGCTCGCCACATTCAGACATAGTGGAGGGGAGTAATTGTCAACATGAGTGTAGTCTCAACAGAAACTTGCTGACATCAACTGATCAACATTGAAATATGGCAAAATATAAAACAAACTCAAATTGAAGTACATTTTGCAAAATGGCCTGCCTACAACCTTAAAATTCATGACAATGAGGAAGGTCTGAATAATTGTTTCATGCTGAAGGAGACGAGAGATATGGGGCAACTGGGTACAAAGGAACCTGGATTGGATCCTTTTGCTATGCAAGACATTACTGAAATATTGGAGAAATTTTGAGTGGGATTTTGGAGTGTAGGATATTCAGTTCTTTATACTCTTCATTATACTATTCTTTAAGTTGACATTGTTTCCGATTTTTTTTTTTTTTTGAGATGGAGTTTCGCTCTTGTTGCCCAGTCTGAAGTGCAATGGCATGATCTCAGCTCACTGCAACATCCGCCTCCTGGGTTCAAGCAATTCTCCTGCCTCAGCCTCCCAAGTAGCTGGGACTACAGGCAGATGTCACCATGCCCAGCTAATTTTTGTATTTTTAGTAGAGATGGGGTTTCGCCATGCTGACGAGGATGTTCTCGATCTCTTGACCTCATGATCCACCCGCCTTGGCCTCCCAAAGTGCTGGGATTATAGGTGTGAGCCACCCTGCACCCAGCCTGTTTCCAATTTTAAGGTAAGAAAAAATTATGTTTTAACAAAGTATGTTTGAGGTAGGTACACAACAGGTAAGAAATGTTTTTTATTCAGTGACATAGCAGAATCAAAAAAGGTTGATTTGGAGTGCTCTAACTCATTCAAGCTTCCTAAAAACATTTACTGTGGCAAAATTTGACCTGAGATGTTTATCTTTTTGAGAATGGGGATAGATTGTGACAAAGAGATTTACCTTTGCAGCCAAGACCATTGAGAATATAATTGACCAGAAATTCTAGTATAAGAATTATTCTACATAGAAAACCAAGAGAAACTCAAATTTCTAGTAAAAACAAAAAGATGAAAATATGATCATGTTATAAAACTTAACAATGTGTTAGAATTGCTTTACAAATTTAGGAAAGACTTGATTCTCCACTGTGTAAGCTATTCAATAAATTTATATAATCTGGTTATTAAAAATGTGGCTTATAAAACCCAACATAACTTTTAAAAATGTTTATTAAAATATGACATAACTGTAATTATTAATAAAAGGAAATAAGGACAGCTCGCATCACCAACTTCCACAAAGCTGACTCACTGGATTAAAGGGTCCCCTCCATTCCCTTTGTAAATCACACTGCTGCTGCTCTTGGCAGACTCACATGCTGGTCACTGATAAGTAGAAACCAAGCCTTTTAAAAAATGCAGTTGAACTTGATGGCAGATTCATGAGCTGGTTCTTAAGGCTTCCACTCAGCATCAGCACATGTTCCTTACTCTCACGTTTTATTAGTCAAAGCAAGTTACGAGGAAGTCACATGTGAGTAGAAGGAGGGATAGTATAATCCTTCCATAGGTAAAGGCAAGGCCGGGAGTGGGGCATAGAATTGCACCCCCTGCTTCTGGTGGAATCTCTGGAAAATCCTGAAGAACCCTAGTACAAACCTTTCTTTCTTAATTTGATCTGTCCAGAGACTCTGTTCATGCCCTAGAAGAGGACAAAGCTGCATTTTCCCAGGGCTCAGTAAGGAAGGCAGCAATGATGTTAGAACATAGTATAATTTGTATACATGCAGAACAAGTTATCTCTCTCCAGCTTAAAAATTTATGTGGTTTCCACTACATCATTTTCCTCCCATCCTTCAGTTGGGTTCAAAGAAAAAATATATATGTTCAAGGTTTCCATTAAAATGCAATTCTTATTCATAAGAGAAGATGTTTTAGGCCAATAGCAGCCAAGGATTTCATTTAATTAATGGCTTTGCAAAGTTTCAGAAATGTACCACCATTGGTACATAAGATAATTTTAGTGGTACATGGATGACGATTTTTATTTTACACATTAAAATAAATAACATACCCAACCTATAATTTCATAGATATTACTGATTGGAATTAAATTAAAGCAATTTTTTACATTTAAAAAGTGAGTCAAGTTAAATAAAAATATCAGGTTAACAATGCAAGTGGTGGCTTATGAATACAGTGAAAATTACAAGAATGGGTGAGAAATGACAGAAGTTAGGGAGACACCAGTTTTGTTTATCAGATTAATTATTTTTCCACTGAAAGGGAAATTACACAGGAAAAAGCATGTTTGAGTAGTAGAAGGGGTGAAGTTGGGAGACTTTGGGATCCATGGAGATATTGTTGAGTCTGTGGGTCCCTGGAGGCTGGAAAAGCATAGCACAGAGATCATGGTAATAGGGGAATAGAAGGTGAGAAGGGCAGCAGAAATGTGACAAACAGGAAAAGATTCTCGTTTCTTCACAGAGTTACACAGGGCTGGCCTGGCTCATGTGAGATGCATTTTTCTTCATGGTGGCAAATGGCAGGGTTATGAAGGAAGAAGAGGCTGACCAGGGATTTCCTAAAGACATCATGGCTGTGACAAACTTACTGATGAGAATTCAATGATAATCAGTGTAGGAGATCTCCAGGAAGCTTGTTTTTCTGTAATAACAGCTTGAGATTTGGCAGACAATAGCATTTTTCTGGCTACCATTTTATATTACAATTTTTCTTAACATCTTTGGGAAAGGATGCCCCAAGTCTGTAAAGGCAGCTTGCCCATGCTGCAAGCAGCAGCAAAGAATGCTTTTGAAGCTATGTCTTTTCCAGTGCCCTATGATTCAGAGTTGCATGCAAACAAAAGCTTGCAGAAAGTTCTCCCAAACCTCCCTGGAGCTGTCCTTAATACTCGGCGTGCTAACAATAATCTCAGCTTGGGAAGCAATCTTCTATTTCTCACTCCCAAGGTTCAGCAGGCTGAGGTAGGAATTGCCTCAGCTGCGAGTGCTTCTGAGCTACAGGCAGAGAAGAGGGACTTCTAACCTCCCAATGCAATGTTTTGAGGTGTGGATTTAATAAAGGAAAAAAGAGTATTCGTGACTTGACTGCTTTAGGCCAGGTGGTTATAAGGTCCAGACGTTTCCCCCTGATAACGAGATCTGAAAATCAAAATTGCTCACTTGCAAATTAACTGTTCAAATTTGGCTAATGTATTGAACGCCCTTTAGAGGAATGGCATTTTATATCTCAAGGTCAGAAAAACTGCATAATTAGAGTTTCAGTTTTGTGAATATACCAAGAATTGCCAGGTTGGGTCAGGCATAACCAGTAACTAGCTATGGGCCTTAAGTGGATAGGACCTTCGTGGGACCTTGTATTTATCATCTTAAAGTTAGAAATTTCAACCAGATAATTGAGAGCTGCCCTTCCACTCTAACAATGTGTATGCCAACACCTTTCCAAAGGTGACCATCAATTTGTTCTGGTGTATCAGGCAGGGGAAACTGGGGCTTAGGAAAAGAAAATGGAGAAGATATTTATTTTTCACACACACAGAGGAAGGCTTTGTGCACATCTGGCAATAGCAGTCCAAGGTTAATCCTTTACAAAGTCATCTAATACAGCAAGCAATTCGTTGTAAGCAATCAATGACTGTGAGCAAGATGGAAGAACAACTTTGGGCATAGAAAAGGCCTCTGACAATGGCACAAGTGTGTAATTGCCTCTTATTACACAAGATGTTATCCACAATGGTAAAAGTAAAGCTTTTTCGTTTTGCTTTGTTTCTTAAAGCTTCTTTGATGTGTCCTTGTATCCGGGAAGACTCGATGGTTACTTGCCTTTTTACTCCAAGTAAATTTGTACCCCAAGGAAATATGAGTTTTGTGCTCATTCTGCTTGAATGCATTGATATTTCATTAACTGACTGCTCATTCTCATGAGGAGTCCACACAGATGGCAGCCTTTCAGGTCTCAGATGCAAGCCCTCCTTCCTTGAAGGAGGCTGGAGCCTGAAAAAGAAACATAAATATCTGTTTCAATGAGATTTTCTTCGTTTCAAGAACTAAATCCCCCTACAGCTTATTATTTTGGAATTTTAATTCTTTGCTCTTAGGTCTTCAAGGAGTATATATTTATCCATCTATCCATTCATTTGTAAATAACTAAATTCAAGTTTGGTGCCAGCCACTATGAAGCATCAGGGATGCAGAAGTGACTTTGACACCGTTCTTGACTCTGAGAACTCACAATTGTGTTTGGAAGACAGCCATGTAATCAACTCATTAAAGAATTGCATTCATTATTAAATTTGGTTGGTTCATGACAAAAGTTCAACTTCATACAGCTAAGGTATTTGAGGAGTTTCATTAGATCAAAAAAAAAAAAAGAAAAAAGTGCAGTCAGCACCTGGGCTTTTTTACATAAAAGTCTGAACTTTAGGATATCTTTCTTTGGAAAAAAATAAGAGGATATTCTAGAAAGACTGGCATGCATTCCTGGAAATGCATGAGGAAACCAAACTATGAGATATAGCTGAGGAGTGGGTGCTTCCTAAATATGGTGCAAGTGCTTTCTTGTTCATCTCAACCCACTATTTGCACTGTGTTTACATATGTAATTACACTCAGTCCTGGCCAGTCATGTGTGTTTCTTGTTTCTTCTCCTTAAGCATTTGAATTATTAGATTCTTGGATCAGAAGAAGGTCATACTGGAGGTGGGAAGACCAGTTGGTAAGTTATCACAGCAGTGTCTGCAAGAAAAGGTGCTGGCAATGCAGATGGAGAGTCAAGAATAGTGGCAAGATATTTTGGTCATGGTGACAGAACTTGGTCATTGGAGGATTACATATTTTTACTTCTCCAGAGATATTTTTGGAATCTTTTGGATTTGTTTCCTTTATTCATTTATTTCAACCTGATTATGGAAATCTTTCAGACATTACATATTAGTTTTTTCCTCTCAAGGAACTAACTAGAGCCCTAGAGAAAATAGGCCGGGGTGTTGAGGAGGGGGCCCAGCTAAGCATTGTTCAATGCTTAGCTGATCTAAGTCCAGGTCAAGTCCAGGGAGAACCACTAAGCAAGGTGCGGTGAGCTATTCTTGGCTTAGGGAAACAAAACATGATATGATATTCGGAAGTCAGGCACAGTATCAGGAACCCAGGTAAAGACAGAAGCAACATAAATCAGAGACGTTGGCTTTGAGGTCAGCAACAGGTTAGAGCCCATCCAAGAGTCCAGGTGACAGTCACAGGATAAAAAGTGTATGTGTGTGTGTGTGTCTAATGTGAATGAAGCTGAGCCTCCAAGTGGAAGAAGTAGGTAGAAGTGAGGATTTAGGGGCCAAGAGGCAAGGCGGTTCCTGACAGTCCGGGGAATCCACACCCAGAAGAGTCTGCTCCTGGCTTCCTACGTCTGCTACTTACCTTGCTATTCTCAGGGCACACCAGCTGGTGGTCTGTAGAGTGAGCATCCTGGTCCGATTCTCCCAAAGACAAGAGGAAGAGAGGAAACCAGCCTTCAGTGAGTGCCTTCATTGGGTCAAGTATTTTCTTATTTGGTCTTCACAATAATACTAGGAAGGCATTATTCTGAGAGTAACCTGACAGAGATCACAGGACAAATAGTGACAAAGTCAGGATCTTCCCATCTCCAAAGCCCATGCTCTTTCACTCATTCCATGTGGATTCTATAGCAGGGACCTCTCAGTGTCACATTTGATCTTGGATTCTGGAATCTAGTGCTTCTCTTCCAAAAATATCATTTTTAATCTCATGTATGGTGTTTATTACATTTAACTTTTAACAAAGTAACTAATAACCTTTTAAAAATTCCAAATAGAGTGTGAGCTTCTGGAAAAGCAAACGCCATGTCTTTATTGTCTTATCTCTGTAATCCCCCACAGTGCTAGCATGATGCCTTGATAGGTGCAAGGAGTGTGTGTGTGCATGTGCATATGTGTGTGAACTGAATGAACATTCTTTCTTCACTTATCCCTGCTCCCTGTGACCCTATATTGGTTCTTTGGCCCCTGCTCCTACCACTTCTGCACTTCTTCCTGGGCTATTACATAGATTTTGGCATTCCTCTAGCTTTCAGAGATTATTTTATCTTGATTTCCCTGTACTTGCTGGATTTGGGACCCATAGAGTCCCTCTTTCTTGCACAGACTCTGTTTCTCCCCATTACATTGTCTCCTGGGATCTTAGCTGGGTCTTGGATCCAGAAGGTTCCTATACATGGATGCAAAGACTCTGCCTTGAGGGGATGGAAAAGATTTTACATAGAGTGTGGTGACATATAAAGCAGACTGTGAAGATTGAAAATATCTTAAGGAAAGGAAAAGGTATGTGTGATGGTTTATTTGAAGATCTGTGAGAAATTTAATGTCATTGGAGCCAATGATAAGTAGTAGAAGATGAGGCCAAATTAACTTTTTATTAAGACAGTTTTTCTTTTTCTATTTGTTTCTCAGCATGAGGCAATGGGATGCAAAAATGACTCTTCCTACTTGATGTCCAGTGCTCTTCGAAGAGCATTGCAGCCTGAGAAGAAGTCTCCGTTCTGGAGCCACCAGACAGAAGAGTTTGTGTTTCTCCTGAAGAGCTTCAGTTAGAGAGGGAACTCTCTCCCAAGATTATAATTCTTCCCACCTGTTCTCTAATACTTGCTGGTCAGAAATTTCTGCTTTCCAACTAACATCTGGTTTCTAAAAATCGTTTTAGGTAGAATAGATGAAGTATCCAAAAATCTTATACTCTCCCTTAAGGATTTAAATGTTTTAAGCTTATTTTAAATGCAACTATTTATTAGAAAACATTGGGCAATTACTAATCATTTCATTGATTAAATATACTTATTAATGTTATAGGCTTTTTTGGTATGCATGATATTTTTTTCTGAATTAAATTGAAATCGCTTTTTCTATGCCATGTTTTTATCACTTGCATTCAAATTTTTAATTATAAATAATGTAAATATCTAAGAAGAAAACTTTGATTCTGCTGGGTTTTTTTTTTTTCCCTCTGGTTGAGAAAAAATCCTAGGCCTTTTGAAATTGGAGATTTCGACTTCAGAAAAGTCCTATGAAACAGCAAGTGGATCAGAATAAGATATACCTAAGGATTAATTTTAATTTTTGTTAACTTTGAATTTTTAGGAAAGCTTAAATAGCACAATACAGTGCAATAATTTTATCTATAGACAAAATATGCATGTTAAATCTTCTTTATCAATCTCAATCTCCAGGAGTTTAATTCATCCTGGCCCTTCCACTCACTATCTGTGTGATTTTGGGCAAGTCATTTCTGTGCCTCAATTTCTTCTTTCTGAAATGGAGACAAGAAGAAGAAGAATTATTGTAAAGATTAAAATGAGTTATTATTAGTAAAGTTCTTAGGACAATGCCTGGCACTTAGTAAGTGTTCAACAAACGTTAAACTTAAAAAAAAGTTACCTTAGATAGCTCAGCAATTATTACACATTTGCTGCTATTGTTGCAAAGTCACAGAGGAAAAATTTGGGTCTACTTTCCCAATATAATGAGATTCAGGAAAACTCTGAGCATTAAAATTTTAAATGAATTTATTATAAATATAGGTCTTCTAATGTCTTCCCATTTGGGAAAAACAACTTACCACAGATGACAGGTTCTCCCTTCAATGTCTAGGGAGGAAGTCTCTAGCATTCTAATAAACTGCAAGGAATGTGTTCACATTCTTTCACATTCATATTCCCAGGAAACAAGAAGCAAAATCCAGCACTGCTTCTTCATTAAATTTGGTAACAAAACTCATCCTTTAACTGAATTCTTATCTAATGACTCAGAGCTTGGAGGCAATCTGATACCTTTAATTTGGAAGTTGATTATGTATGTTAATTAATTAAGGCAAAATCACGATTACCTAGTTCTTGTTTGCCTTCTCTCACCCAGTCTCTTACATACTCCACCACCTCCCACATCCAAATATATTGATTGTTGATTAATGAGAATGAGCATCTTTCTTTTTATGAGAAGCACATATTAGATCTAGGGGTGTAATTGATCCTTCCTTCTTTCTCCAGAGACTAGTGATTTAGTTCTTGGTTGATGATTGGGTTGAGTGTGGAAGCCACGGTAATGGTGAACAGCAGAAATTTGAGGGATTCTAAAGATGCTAGCGTTCAGGGAGAAGGATGACTTCTAAAAGGGAAGAAAAAACAAGGACAATGAGTTTACGTGGCTCTATGCTAATGAGAAAATACACACCTCTCAAACAATAGGTGATGTTATAGTGAAACTTTCTGGGAGTGGGTGTAAAGAGAAACAATCTTGACAAGCAGAAGGCAAATGTGCACAAGAGACTAGAGAGAGGAAGCAAACATACATTCAAAGAAGCATAAGGCTCAGAAATCCAGGATTATTAAAATAGCTCATACATTGAAAAGCAGAGCTATTCCTAGTCCTTCAGCATGTCAGTTTCTTGCTAAGTGGCACCTGGCATGTGTGCTTTGAAACTTGGGAATTTTATTCCTAGGAAAAGTATGTAAATGTTTTCCTGCCAGCAGACATAAACAGTGCTAATAGCAGCAGCATTAAGCTGAATCTCCTAAGATCTATCAATCTGTGGAACTAAATTCTTTTCTTAGAGCTCAAGACCCCATATTCTTCCCGCATCTAGTTTATAATCTCTGAAGTAATTAAGCTTCACCTAATAATTTTTTCTGGCTCCACAGTGGTTGCAATAGCTGTGCTTTCCACCAATGAAAAAACAAGAGCTATTCATTACAAATGCTTATTTGTGGATTCTAAGAAAGGATAGAAGAAACCAGAACTCCTAAAGCTGACTCACTATAACTCATGTTACTCAGCAATGCATTCCATCAGCAGTCTTTGGTTTTTCTCCTCTCAGATTCCTTCCTTACCTGTCTCCATTCTATGTGTTCTCAGAAAGCCTATTCCCAAGACTCTAGGACACCACTGTCCATTTTCACGTTTTGTGACTGTGAAAATACTCTATATCAGAAATGTCTGCAGTGGTAACCACAAGCCACATGTGGCTACTGAACACTTGAATGTGGATATTGTGGCTGAGAAACTAACTTTAAAAAGTTTTATTGAAGTATATTTGACACAGTAAGTTGTACATATTTGAAATGTGCAATTTGATAAGTTTCAACTATAAATACACACATGAAAACAACACCCAGTTAAGATAATGAACATAGCCATCACCTCAAGTTTCTTTATAACTCTTTTTTAATCCTTCCACTCCACTCCTCCATCCTCAGGCAACCACTGATCTGTTTAATGCAACTAAGGATTAGTTTGCATATTTTAGAATTTTATATAAATGGAATAATAAAGTATGCAATCTTTTTTGTCAGGCTTCTTTTAGCAAAATTATTTTTTGATTCAATCACACTGTAACATATATTTAATATATTCATAGTTCATTTCTTTTTCTTGCAGCCCAGTATTCCATTGGATGGATATACTTGTTTGTCTATTCAACATGTTGGTGAATACATGGACATTTCCCAGTGTTTGACGTTTACAAATAAATCCATGAACACTCATGTACAAGTTCTTGTATGGACAGATTCCATTCATTTCTCTTGAGTAAGAACCTAGGAATTGTGGGAATGGTGGCATCTTGTAGTGAATGCATGCCTAATTTTCAAAGAACTGTCAACCTGTTTTCCATCTGTAGTTTATGAGAGTTCTAGTTCCTCCATATTCTTGCCAGAGTTGATGTGTTTAATCTTTATAACTCTGATCATTCTAATAGGTCTGTAATAGCATCTTATTGTGGTTTTAGTTTACATTTTTCTAAGGAATAATGATGTTGAGCACCTTTTCATGTGCTTGTTTGCCATTCACATGTCTTCTTTGGTGAAGTGTCTGTTTGGATCTTCTGCCAATTATTTTTGGGTCACTTGTTTTCTTCTTGAGTTTTGAGAGATTTTAAAAATACAAGTTCTTTTTTTTTGAGACAGAGTCTCACTCTGTCACCCATTCTGAAGTGCAGTGGCATGATCTTGGCTCACTGTAACATCCACCTCCCAGGTTCAAGTGACTCTCCGGCTTCAGACTTCCAAGTAGCTGGGATTACAGGCGTCCGCCACTACACCCAGCTAATTTTTGTGTTTTCAGTAGAGACCGGGTTTCATCATATTGGTGAGGCTGGTCTCGAATTGCTGACCCTGTGATCCACCTGCCTCGGCCTCCCAAAGTGCTGGGATTAAGGTGTGAGCCACCCCACCCAGCTTGGAGACAAGTTATTTATAAGATATATGGTTTTCAACAATTATATGCTAGTTTCTTGCATGCTTTTGCATTTCTTAACAGTGTCAAATAATAGAAATTTTTAATTTGGAAAAAGTCCAATTTATAACTTTTTAATGGATTATGCTGTTATTCTTGTGTCCAAGAAATCTTTGCCTAACATGAAGTCATAAATGTATTTTTGTAGATATTTTAAAGTTTCAGATTTAACATTTAGGTCTGTGACCCACTTTGTGTTCATTTTTGTGTATATGCAAGGTATAGATCTAAGTTATTTTAAAATTTTAATTTGGATATCAAATTTTCTTGGCATCATTTGTTGAAAAGACTATCTTTTGTCTGTTACATTGCCTTTGAACCTTCGTCAAAATCGGTTTTCCATATATGCATGGATTTATTTCTGGGCTGTTTATTCTTCCTCATTATCTATTTGTCTATCATCTTGCCAAAATGATGTTGTTTTTATTTCTGTAGATTTATAATTCTTAAAATCAGGTAGTGCCAGTCTTCCAACTTTGTTTTTCTTTTTCAACATTATTTGATTATTCTAGGTAATTTTCATATCTACATGAATTTTATGAAGTTTATAAATATTTATTTTTTAAAAAACTCCCTGGGATTTTGATTGTAATTGAATTGACTCTATATATCAATTGAGGGAGAACTACACCTTACCAACAGTTAGCCCCCCGACCCGTGAATAGAGAGTATCACTCCATTTATTTAGGCCTTATTTATGTTCTGCTAGTAATATTCTATAGTTTTCAGTATCTGGTTCATTCACATCTTTTTCAGATTTATCCCTAATATTTCTTGTTGCAGTTGTAAAAGCAGTTGCATTTTGAATTTTAATTTTGGATTATTCATTGCTAAAATACAGAAATACAATTTTTTTTTTTTTTTTTTTTTTTTTATACAGAGTATGGCTCTGTCACCTAGACTGGAGTGCAGTGGCATGATCTCAGCTCACTGCAGCCTCCACCTCCGGGCTCAATCCAACCTCCCACCTCAGTTTCCAAAGTAGCTGGGACTACAGGTACATGCTGCCATGCCCAGCTAATTTTTGTATTTTTTTTTGTAGAGACGAGAATGCACTATGTTGCCCGGGCTGGTCTCAAACTCCTGAGCTCAAGTAATCCACCTGCCTTAGCCTCTCAAAATGCTAGGATTACAGGTGTGAGCTGCCACTTTCAGCCGATTTTTATAAATTGGTAATATATTCTGCAAAAGTTCTTGTACTTTCCATTGAATTTTCTACATGTTTTCCGCACATAAATACAAGTTTATTTATTCCTTTCCAATCTGGATGCCTTTTCTTGCACTGTTGCAATGACTAGAAACTTCGGTTCAATATCGAATGCAAGTAGGGAAAGCAGAATCTTTGTTCTAGCTCTTGGTGGAAAGGGTCCAGCTTTTCTCCAGTAAGTGTGATATTAGCTAAGATTTTTCACAGATGCCTTTTATAAGAATGAGGAAGATCCTTTCTATTCTTAATTTCATGAGGGTATTATTAGGCATGTATGTTAAATTTTTGTCAAATGTTTTAAATATGTCTATTGAAATTATCATACAACTTTTCTGTTTTAGTTAGTTTGTGTATGAATTACATTAATTTTTGAAGGTTAAAATAAACTTCACTTGGTCATAATGTACTAATGGGCTTGATTTGCTAAATTTTGTTTATAATTTTTGCATATATTTTTATGAGAGCCCTGTTTCTTTTTCTTTTAATGTCTTCGTCTGGTTTTAGTATCAGGATGATATTGGCCTGGTCTCATAGAATGAGTTGGGAATTAATTCATATTCTTCAATTTTTGAAAAATTATTTAGAATTGATGTTATGTCTTCCTTAAAGGTTTGGTAGAATTTACCAGAGAAGACATTTGGGCCTTAACTTTTCCCTGTGGAAAGGTTTGAATCTGTAAGTTTGATTTCTTCAATAATATAGGACAATTTTAGTTATCTATTTCTTCTTGAATGAATTTTAGAAGTTTCTGTCTTTCAAAGAATTTGTCCATTTATCTAATTTGTCAAGTTTACTGGCATAAAGTTGTGCAAAATATTTCTCTATTATTCTTTTAATATCTGTAGAATCTTTAGTGTGTTCACTTCGCTTATTCATAGCTTAGTAGTTTGTCTTCTTTCCTTATTTCCTGATCAATTTGGGTAGATAATCATTAATTTTATTGATCTTCTCAAATAATCAGCTTTTGTTGTATTAATTTTCTCTTGTTTTACTGTTTTCATTTATTTGTTTATTTTTCATTTTTATTTTTATTTTTTGAGACAGAGTCTCACTCTGTTGCCTAGGCTGGAATGCAATGGTGGGATCTCAGCTCACTCACTGCAACCTCTGCCACCCAGGTTCAAGCAATTCTCCTGCCTCAGCCTCCCAAGTAGCTGGGATTACAGGTGCCACTACCATACGTGGCTAATTTCTGTATTTTTTAGTAAAGACAGGGTTTCACCATTTTGGTGAGACTGGTCTCAAACTCCCGACCTCAGGTGATCCACCTGCCTCAGCCTCTCAAAGTGCTGGGATTACGGGTGTGAGCCACTGTGCCTGGCCTGTTCTTATTTATTTCTGCTCTGATTTTTATTTTTTTCTTCTGTTTACCTTGGATTTAATCTGCTTTTTTATTTCTCCAGTTTCTTAAGGCTGAAGGTAGGGACATTAATTTTAGATCTTACTTATTTTCTAATATAGGTATTTTCATGTTATTCCATGTTGGCTGGAAGCATAAGTCTGGAACTAAAATTTTAATTTAATTTAATTTAACTAACTTAAACAGCCATGCATGGCTAGGGGCTCCCATATTGAACAGGACAGTCTGTGGGGTGAGAGGAAGTAAACCGAAATGGAACAGCCTGTGATTTAGTTTTGTGAGACATACTGAGAGATGGTATATTGGACAGCTCCCTAGGTCTTGTTTAATGCCCCGTGGCTTTGAGAGTATTCTTGCAACCATGCCTGACATTGACTGCTTGCTGCTCAGATGAAGTCCATTACTCCTTCCTCATGGTTCACTGTTAGACTGAGAGCATTAATTTGCAAATATGGCTTTCTTTTCACTTTAGCAGTCTGGTTCCAAACTCTCTGTAGGCTGGGTGTAGTTACTATTCTCTTATGACTCTGGGTAGAATGCCCTCCATGGATGCACTAAGTAGGCGTTGCCAATTGACTCCCAGGTTGATATAATATTGCCTTATTTTACGTTTATTAAATGAAAACTCATCTCTTTCCACATGTGGCATTAAGCATTGAGACTATTAGCACTTTGGGAGGCCCAGGAGTGCAGATCAACTGAGGTTAGGAGTTCAAGAGCAGCTTGGCCAACATATTGAAACACCATCTCAACTAAAAATACAAAAATTAGCCAGGCATGGTGGTGCGTGCCTGTAGTCCCAGCTACTCAGGAGGCTGAGGTAGGAGAATCACTTGAACCTGATATGTGGAGGTTGCAGTGAGGCAAGATCATGCCATTGCATTCCAGCCTGGGCCACAGAGCGAGACTCTGTCTCAAAAACAACAACAAACAAACCAACAAAAAAAGAATTGATACTGTTAAATGAGACCATGAGCATTTTCCCATTCACAACGATTATTAGCCCCAGACAACTTAAAGCTAAAAACTAACAACAAAAAAAACCCTTTTG
The DNA here is from genome assembly GCA_963574635.1 of Cheracebus regulus. Lineage (NCBI taxonomy): Eukaryota > Metazoa > Chordata > Mammalia > Primates > Pitheciidae > Cheracebus > Cheracebus regulus. The sequence goes on along the minus strand of CAUYQU010040069.1, from coordinate 7,520 downwards.
TTTTACTTTTTAAATGACTTAATCTCTAGTCAGGGATGCAATTAGGTTTTGTATGCCTGATTCATTTCAATTAAGGTAGACTTGCTTGCAGATTTATGGTCGCAAGAACCAAAATGCATACTTACTGCTGTCTGATAGCAAAAGGATATTAGACTATAGAAGATCTTGTAACTCCTCTGTGCCATAAGACTGGTAAAAGATTTGTATTATTAATATAATCACGTTTACTGGAAAAAGGAGTTCTATTTTTTGGTGCCTCCAACAGAAAAAGTAGATGTGCTTGAGACAGACCTGTTCATCCATAAACTATTAATTGATCATCTTTTACATTCTAGACACTGGAGATAAAACAATAAACACAGCAGACAAAAATCTCTCACTTCACAGAGATTCTGTTCTGCTTGAAGGAAACTGTCAATAAGTATAATAAATAAGTAAAATATGTGGAATGTGAGATGGTAATAAGTGCTATGAAGTAGAATGAAGTGGGAGCAGGTGTAGGGAGTGCCAGGGTGGCCGTGATTGTAAATTGGGTGATTTAGAAAGGCTCACTGAGAAGGTGACATTTGAACAGAGGACTGAAGGGGGTGAGGGAGTGAGTTCGGGGAAGAGTATTTCAGGCTGAAGTAACAGCAAATGTAAATGCACTCACGCCAGAATGTGTGTGGCATGTGCCTGTTCAGGCAACAGCCTGGAAACATTTTGGACTTAGCAATACACCTTGGATTTTCTAAATGTATAATAGACTTTGGGAACCTCATCTTCATCTTCTTAGCATTCTCATGTATGCATTGTGCAACGTCTTTAATTTATGTGTAACTTTATGAATGTATGGATTTACGTATTTTTACACTCTATGTTATTCCAAAAATGTTAGACATAATTTCTAACTGGATCTTTCATCTTCTGTCTCTTTCCCTGGAATACTACTATCAGAGTAATTTTCCTAAAACACTGTTTTATTCATGTTTTTTTCATTCTTAAGAACCCAAAACTGCTTCTTTAATCAAGCAAAATTTTCAATTTGCTCTTCAAGGTCCTCTATCACAGGTACGATATTCCTTCGTGTGCCCTACCTCCATATGACCTATCTGTCATATTTATTCCTACCCACACATGAGCTCATGCTGGTCCCACCTGCCTTGAGAACCCCCATTTCTCATTGCCAATTCATTTTATGCATAACTTTGAAATAAAAAATCAAAACTCAAATCTACATCACTTATTTATTCAACAAAGCATTTCTTTACTATCTTCTATACACCAGGCATTGAACAGCACGAAATCTTACGCAATTAACGTGATCCTTTAACAATGACTTTCTTTTCCTGGTCTCCTACAACAGTCTAAAATATACAACAGAACGCTGTATTTCATTAAATATTCTTATTCAATTTCTACTGTTAATACATATTTTCCCCAGGGGTAAGAGGTAAATTCCTTGAGGACAGGAGTTTTGTCTTTTGTTACTTTGCATTTTTCACAGTGCCTGGCATAGTAGAAGCAGATTAAAAATTTGTTGATACATTGATTTAATTTCCAAAGGTTTTTTAGAAGCAGTCACAGCAAACCTCTGAGTATCTTTTTAAATTATGTTAGTCTCCTATCTTATTGATTAAGTAAAAATGGCAACTTATGCAACACCGTGATAAACAGCGAGTATTTTATTGGCTAACCAGATCACTTTTATAGGATGAAAGCTACATCATCCACTTTTGATCTGTACAAAAATTACAGCACATCGGCTGTTTTAACAGTGATAAATGTGGGCTACAGCAGGTAATGTTGAGTGCTGTGCTCAAACCGAGAACATTCATCATGCGCTCCTCTCTGTGAATGGGTGAACAAATCCCCAGGTCCCCATTGTTCATGATGGGACAAGACACATCTCCTTCTTTCAAACAGCAAGACAGCCTTTTAAATTTTCATGGCATCTATGAATTGTCCACAGAACCTTGCTTTACAAAACATTTTATTCTCCAGCTAAGTTGCAGCCACACTGGGCTTCTTCTTGTTTCTTGTCAATTCCTTTCCTAGCCTCAGGTCTTCAAAATTCGCTGCCCTCCCTTCCTGGAATGCTCTTTTCTCAGCTCTGCAAAGGCTCATTTTTATTCTTCGGCTTTCAGCTCAAATACTGCCCCCTCATAGTGGTCTTTTATGACACTTTTATTTACAAATGCCCTCTCTACTTTCAAAACAACCTGTCAATTACTGCTGTGTCACCTCTTTATTTCTTTAATAGCATGTATCCCAATCTAGCCTGGAAAAGATCTGGTACTTGGTAAATATGTGTTAAGTGAAAGAACAAATAACTGGTTATAAAACTAACTACATGATGTTTACCAGTATTGTTTACCACTTCATGTTCCATCCTATAAGTAAGTGGTATCCACAAACCACCTGTGCAGTACTTGACTTTCAATAACTTATAGCTTTAATAATTATTATTGATTTTATTTGAATAAATGGAAGTGAAAATTTTAAATGAAAAATGTCCTATTGAACCAAATCCCTGGACTGTCCTGTTTTTGTTCCTTAAATAGCCTTAGCTTCCCTTAATGACCTCTGATTATCTCTTAGCTCTGTGGGTTTAACACTGATCAAACTCATTTAATCTTTCAACCACAGGCCAATCCTCATGTGAAGCAGAATCCTTCATTTGTGTTGTACAGAAAACATCTGCATCTTTACAGCAGCTCTGTGAGTTGGGCAAAGCATGCAGCTGGGCAATCTCCATTGTACAGATTAAAAAGAGGTTTAAAAAAATAAGTGACTTTACTAAGGTCATGTGACTAAAAATAGGGTAAAGGCAGAGATGAGATGAGGGAATCTGTTTCTGTATTAAGAGCGGTGCTCTCATGGCACTCAGGAAATCTTATTGTCAGTGTCTTTCTGGATGAAAACAATGAGAACAGACCACTGAAAAAAGGAAGTCCTCAACAAAAAGGAAGTCCTCAGAAAGAAAGTAAAGGGCGTGCACAAAATCGTCCTCACCCTTTACTCCTGTCATGACCACAGAACTGGTGGTAGTTTCAGAAAGCAGGCCTGTTCCCACGCTCTCAGCCATGTGGATTTGGTTTACCCTCCTTCCCTGGGCTGCCCCCAATTCCTTTAGTAACTTGCATTTATTTTTTATTTTATTTATTTTGTTTTATTTTATTTTATATGAGCCGAAGTCTTACTCTGTAGCCAGGCTGGAGTGCAGTGGCATGACCTCGGCTCACTGTAACCTCCACCTCCTGTCAAATGATTCTTCTGCCTCAGCCTCCAGAGTAACTGAGACTACAGGCACACACCACCACATCCAGGTAATTTTTGTGTTTTTTTAGTAGAGACGGGACTTCACCATGTTAGCCAGGATGGTCTTAATCTCTTGACCTCGTGATCTACCCACCTCAGCCTCCCAAAGTGTTGAGATTACAGGCATGAGCCACCGTGCCCGGCCCATTTGCATTTATTTTACATTAATTTGGGCATTCTGCCATCGACCTGTCTTTTTAGTTGTTCTTTACTTATTAATTTAGGAGTACATATATTCAATCAAGAGCTGTGATTTCATATGGAAGCAAAATTGGACATTTATTTATTTTTATTATTATTTTTTGAGATGGAGTCCCACTCTGTTTCCCACGCTGGAGTGCAGTGGCGTGATCTCGGCTCACTGCAACCTCCACCTTCTGGGTTCAAACGATTCTCATGCCTCAGCCTCCTGAGTAGCTGGGACTCCAGGTGTGTGCCACTGCTTCTGGCTAATTTTTGTATTTTCAGTAGAGACAACGTTTCACTATGTTGACCAGGCTGATCTCGAACTCCTAACCTCAGTTTATCCGCCTGCCTTGGCATCCCAAAGTGCTGGGAATACAAGTGTGAGCCACCGTGCCCGGCCCAAAATTGGACTTTTAAAGAAGAAAAACTCCCAGATTACAATTACTCTAAATAAGGTTTTGGAGACTTACTAAAACAGAATTATCTGGGGGAAAAAGAGAAAAGGGGGGAGAGAGAGAGAGAGAGAGAGAGAGAGGAGAATGAATGTGAATGAGATCTAAGAGCATGTCACAGTAGAAAAAATAGAAATGTATGCCTCAAGTTCACCAGAGGAAAGTAGAAGCATGTATGTCTGTGATTGCATGAGCATCTGTATTTTATCATCCTTGTCTGCAGATGTCAACACTGGGGGTATTACTGAAAGAACCCCAAGTAGAACAGAAAAGAATGATAAACATACAACAAGCCACTGCGCACGCCAGGAGGGGGATCTTTTGGCTTATTTAATGGCTGCCTAACATTGGTGGGGGTCGTGGGGGCTCTGCTTCTCAGGCCACATCACAACTATGCCCAGAAATCCCGTGGGGGATGAATAGGCCAAGCCCCTTCACTGGTTTGGTTCTTTAGTCAGCTACCTTTTCTTTGTGGGTTTGAGTTTCCTCACCTAAAGAAACCTCGTCATTGCCTACTGTGTTTGCCAGAGTTGTGGGGACCAAGTGAGAAACGTAGGAGAGACAGAATTTTGGAATCCATTCATTAAATCCATACAGGTACAGGTTATCTTCCTGTTATTAATGCACAGATAGACCTGCTCCTTGCTAGCTCTGCTAATGACTTTTGTGAGTCCCTTTGGGATTTCTTCAGCTCTGCTGGTTAATGGCTATTTCATTTCAGCTCAGGATATAGAAGCTGCTTAAGGATCCTGCTCTCATCTGTTCCTTCCTATGTCTAGACTGGAGAGACTGACTTGCATGAAATATAATTTTGGTGCCAGCAGGCCAGCTGCTGTCTATGATATCGTGAAAGGTGACCTTACGTTGCCTACAGATGTTAAACATTGCTTGCAGGTGACCTGGCAATTCTGTCCATCTCTCCATTCTGCATATTAAATCTCCCCATCAATCAGAACTGAGCATGGAGGGTGATTTGTTCTGCTAAAGGTCTCATAGGAATTTCTAAACTATTGCTGACAAAAGAAAAAGGGAAAAAAGTAAGGCCAATTTATTTCCAAGCTTTTGCTAAGCAGCAGATGTTTCCTGTGCAAAAGTAATATTATAGCAGCATGTTATATTTGCATCGCATCATATGGTTTTGAAAAACAAACTTTGTTTTAAAAATTATACAAGGACTCATGAATATATTCACATTGAAAAAACTTGAAACAATATGGAAATATATAGAGGCAAGGGTTTCTTCTGGGAAAAAATAGAGGGAACTTGGGTGATATAAGAGATATAGTTGAAGGAAGATCTTAATTTTGCCTCTAAATTGAAATGTTAGTGTTTGTCAGTCCAGAGCTTGTATAAGCATTTGTATACATATATATAAATATATATTCAGAAAAAATATATTAAAAATTTATTTATATAAATAGATTCATACTAAACATATTGTTCAGCAATTTTTGCTTAATCTTGATGAGCTAAGTCATTAGAAAATAGATTCGCTGCATTAAAAAAATATATAGCTCCATGCTATTCCCAGAGTATGCCAATCACTTTCCTTCATATGAACATTTGTTTTGAATTTGCTGATATAACAATGTTGCAACAAATATTTCTGAACATACAGCGTTCTGCACATGGATAGGTATTTATTTTATTTTTTTATTATTATACTTTAAGTTCTGAGATACATGTGCAGAATGTGCAGGTTTGTTAAATAGGTATACATATGTCGTGGTGGTTTGCTGCTCCCATCAACCTGACATTTACATTAGGTATTTCTCCTAATGCTATCCCTCCCCTAGCCCCCCACCCCCGAAGAGGTCCCAGTGTGTGATGTTCCCCTCCCTGTGTCCATGTGTTCTCAATGTTCAACTCCCACTTATGAGTGAGAATAACTGGTGTTTGGTTTTTTGTTCCTGTGTTGGTTTGCTGAGAATGATGGTTTCCAGCTTCATCTATGTTCCTGCAAAGGACATGAACTCATCATTTTTTATGGCTGCATAGTATTCCAGGGTGTATATATGCCATATTTTCTTTATCCAATCTATCATTGATGGGCTGATTCCAAGTCTTTGCTATTGTGAACAGTGCCATAGTAAACATACATGTGCATGTGTCTTTATAGTGGAATGATTTATAATCTTTTCGGTATATACTCAGTAATGGGATTGCTGGGTCAAATGATATTTCTGGTTCTAGATCCTAGAGGAATTGCCACACTGTCTTCCACAATGGTTGAACGAATTTACACTCCCACCAACAGTGTGAAAGTGTTCCTGTTTCTCCACATCCTCTCCAGCATTTGTTGTTTCCTGACTTTTTAATGATCACCATTCTAACTGGCGTGAGATGCTATCTCATTATGGTTTTGATTTGCATTTCTATAATGACCAATGATGAGCTTTTATTCATATGTTTGTTGGTGCATAAATGACTTCTCTTGAGAAGTGTCTGTTCATATCCTTTGCCCACTTTTTGATGGGGTTGTTTGTTTTTTTCTTGCAACTTTAAGTTCTTTGTAGATTCTGGATCTTAGCCCTTTGTCAGATGGGTAGCTTGCAAAAGTTTCTCCCATTCTGTAGCTTGCCTGTTCACTCTGATGACAGTTTCTTTTGCTGTGCAGAAGCTCTTTAGTTTAATTAGATCTCATTTGTCAATTTGGCTTTTGTTCCCATTGCTTTTGGTATTTTAGTCATGAAGTCTTTGCTTATGCCTATGTCCTGAATGGTATTGCCTAGGTTTTCTTCTAGGGTTTTTATGGATCTAGGTCTTACATTTAAGCCTTTAATCCATCTTATGTTAATTTTTGTATAAGGTGTAAGGAAGAGGTCCAGTTTCAGTTTTCCGCATATGGCTAGCTAGATCTCCCAACACCATTTATTAAATAGGGAATCCTTTCCCTACTGCTTGTATTTGTCAGGTTTGTCAAAGATCAGATGGGGGTAGATGAGTGGCATTCTTTCTGAGGCCTCTGTTCTGTTCCATTGGTCTATATCTCTGTTTTGATACCAGTACCATGCTGTTTTGATTAACATAGCCTTATTGTATAGTTTGAAGTCAGATAGTGTGATGCCTTCAGGTTTGTTCTTTTTGCTTAGAATTGTCTTGGCTATGTAGGCTCTTTTTTGGTTCCATATGAAGTTTAAAGTAGTTTTTCTAATTCTGTGAAGAAAGTCAATTGTAGCTTGATGGGGATAGCATTGAATCTACAAATTACTTTGGGCAATATGGCCATTTTCATGATATTTATTCTTTCTATCCATGAGCGTGGACTGCTTTTCCATTTGTTTGTGTCCTCTCTTATTTCCTTGAGCAGTGGTTTGTAGTTCTCCTTTAAGAGGTCCTTCATATCCCTTGTTAGTTGTATTCCTAGGTATTTTATTCTCTTTGTAGCAATTGTGAGTGGGAGTTCACTCATGATTTGGCTCTCTGTTTGTCTATTATTGGTGTATAGGAATGCTTGTGATTTTTGTACATTGATTTTGTATCCTGAGACTTTGCTGAAGTAGCTTATCAGTTTAAGGAGATTTGGGGCTGAGACAACTGGATTTTCTAAATGTACAATCATGTCATCTGCAAACAAAGACA